>JAUOBX010018676.1:0-14189 GCA_032360705.1 Eupentacta quinquesemita
TTACTGAGCAAGGTCACCAACAAAGCAATGGAATGGTGTATGGTATCCAACTTGTTCCTGTTGGTTTTGTGGTCTTTCACGAATCCAGGTCATCAACGAGGTGAGGATCACAGTGATCACTGGGAACATCAACCAGAAAGCCAAAAGGCTGATTCCTTGACTCAAAACCTATGAACTTGAATATTCAACTCATTGTGAGCCGTGACATTCTCGAACTCAACAGAGGGAAACTACACACAGAATTTCAGCTGGATCAGATAAAGCATTCTGGATTCAATATATTTACACAGATTCAGGATTTTGACCTCTGTTGACCCCAGATGAACTCTGACTCAACCCTTAAACAATAGGTATCCTGTACTAATCATGGGGATAAAAAATATCAATGTATGAGCTTCATTCATTCAGGTGTGGTTGAGTTATTGTGTTAACGATCCAAAATCAAAATATCCAATATTCAACATTTTCCAATTTCTTCTCAGAATGACTCCCGATCTAAGCCAAGAAGATAAGATCCCTATTAGGAGGCTACACACCAAATTTCAGCTTGATCAGGCTACTTGCATTCTGGACTGTAGTGATCTCAGATGACCCTTGACTCCATAACAATAGGGTTCGTGTACATATCCTGGAGAACGAACCTACCAAATGATAAACAGTTGATTGAAAACGTTCAGAAGAGGGCTACTAAACTCATTAGTTGGCTGCGGGATTTACCTTACGAGGACAGATTGAAGAGGCTAGGTCTAACTTCGATGGATTTGGGGTGATTTGATTCAGGTTTTCAAAATTGTTCATGGACTGGATGGTCTTTCTTTCGACTACTTCTTTGAGTTTTACAATGTAACTACCAATAGGGGACATCGCCTCAAGCTCCGTGGTAAACGTTGCAGGTTGGATTTTCGTAAGCACTGTCTTCTTCTCGCAGAGAGCTATCAATGAGTGGAATAGCCTTCCGGAAGATGTTGTTTCATCTACGAGTGTGAACCCATTCAAGAATAGCCTCGATTTGTTTTTCAAGAACTGCGGACGAGTTCTGTAGGCATTGGTCCATTTCACTTCGGATTGTTGTGGCTTAGGGGTCGTTTATGAGGACTTTTGTCCCTCCTGACCCTTCATCACTAAACTAAACTAAACTTAACTAAGCCTCCTGACTGTAATTAAATTAGTCTAAACAATATATTCATCTTCATCCATACCATCAAGCCGAGTTATTCAGCGACCCAATACTTCCCTCAAAAATCTTCAAAAACATAATATTGTTTGGGTGACAAAAATGCTACCAGTTCATTGACGTTTTCTCCCATACTGAAGTTCACGTTCCACAAGCTGGCGCCGAAAGTAAAGCTTTGTATATCCGTGACCGTACGCTCGATCAGTCTTCTGATAAAACAGTGTTTATTACTGCATAGTGAAGTGAGGCATGTTGGAAATGGTCGAGTACAAACATCTGTACAATGTACTTTATCCAATATCAGTATATCGCGCGAAACAGTTCCTAAATAAGTGCCAACAATTATATAACAGGGGTTTGAAAGCCAGAAATGCCTGGCTGAATATGAACAAGAGAGGAGGAGAGCAGAAATAAACCGTTAGTGATACTTCATTTCATCAAGGTGAATAGTTTCGTAGACACAAAACAATGCTACTAAGATAACATTTCGTTCGATCGAACTTGCCTCAGGATGGCGTTATTGGTTATAAGATCAATACTATGTTATAGACCCGCTGGAACTATGGAAACAATTCCTCCAAGGTAAATAATCATCCTCCCACTGATCGAGTTTATTTGCACTGCATTGGCATTCTCTGGATGGGAAAAAAATCGTCGAGTAATGGAGAACATTTAGGGGAAATTCGACTTCGTGAATAGGTTAATCCTACACAATTCCTAAACTATTAAACGATGTCGCACGACTGATTGTTTGAGCATCCAGATATCCGGAAAATTTAATGAGGGCTCAATTACTATGTCCGGATCTCACTGCATTTGAATGAAGTGTATCAGTTTTGGCGACTATTTGCGAGGTCGTGGAAATACCGGCCGTTTTTCAGTGGAGACATATCCCATTACACGTTTAATTACACAGTTATGAGTATGGGCACAGTGTGTATTATGTTCTACCACAATTTAGACCATACAAATATGTCGACAATTGGGATCTCTACCTGGTATCTAAACGATGAGTACGTCTTGAAGATAAGCATTAACGATTTTCAAGACAGGTTCGCACATTTCAATGTATGATATCATTGACTCTGGGTCAGTCCGTAATAATTACCCTGATAAAATTCATACTCGAGTATTATTTAGGGAATAAATGTGAAGATATGAGGTAATTTATTTCATTTAGGACTGATGATGACGTCATCACAGAGGCTGAAGAGACCAAGCCGCAAGACGTCTCAAAAGGTCCTAGATGAAATGAATGACTGAAATACCTTCACATTTATTCCCATTCATAAATACACGAGTAAAACAACTCTAAAAACGTCGAAGATGTATATTTTTCCCACAATTTCACAGTCACCAAAAAATTATCTCAAACTTGGTCCATGACGTCACAATGCTCAAGTTCCAAACGAAAACTGTTGAATCACTAACATTTTTTTAGCTGCGACCACGATGTACAGTCCAAACAGACAAATATGCAGCTACCTTCGTTCAACAGCATTTCTTGTCTGATGACGTCGATTTTGAGCGCCATTTACTGTTTTCAATTCTGGAGGTATGTATAGATCTTCCTGTAATCGGATTTTGGCATTTAGAACACCCGGTGCTGTATGTAATTGCTGACTTTAATGTTAGGTTTAGGGTTTTTACATCAGATGTTGTCTCAATAAATTAGATTATTTATATACTTTTTAAATTCTATTACGACTTGAAACATGCAACATGGAAGTTAAATTGAAAATGCCTCATCCAGTATTCATTTATCACCTGAAAATCATTTTATCGATTCAGATTCTGTTCTCGATGCCCTTTTCTATTCATTACCAAGTCAGTTCACCTTTTTAGGGGTACTATTGACTGACTGCTAGCCTGAGTGGAAACCAATTCAACTGATTATCGGTTTGAACTTGGGACCGGACATCACAAAAGTTAAAACCGTCTACGCCCCATACTCAAGAGCGACATCTCGGTCTCGATTTCAGCTCTTCCTTGACTGATTGTTGACATTGCTTTATTGAAGCAGCATGCATACCCGTGCCTCATTAAATGGTGATGGGTCAAGGACACGCATCATGCATTGCAATAAGTCACGTTTGATCACCGAAGGGCCACACGAGAGGTTTATCCATGAGGGCAAAAAATCTAACCGACGGTGTGCTATCTGTAATACATTATATGGATTTAACGTCGAAGTTTCGTGCCTAATTACCGATCCTGAAGGTACGTGATCTGGTGAACGGGTTTTCTATGGTCCCATGAGATATGATATATTTATGACTGCTGAGCAATCAGGCCTGAGTGATTCCTGAGGGCTCTGTAATAGTCTGCAATATATCAACATAATTTATGAGCGATTTCGCCTGCATATGTATATCAATCTCTAGTTATGTAGGTTGTGCGAATTATTCACATCGAATCGTAATTGATTCATTTAAATGATTGCTTCATATAAATTAGCCTCATGTTTGACGAAGTGCATGAAGAATGTGTTTGTGCCGAATACTCACGTGGTCGTTTATCATCGATCATTACCATAATAAATAATGCAGAGGGAGGTTGATAGAAACAATAAGTTCTTAAAAATCCGAAGGAAATAAAAAGAATGATAAGTTGATGAACACAATAATTCTCTCCGCGGAAAACATATCAACAATAGTTTCTTCTCCTTGTTACTATTTAGTGTTGTCAGGAGAGAATATATAGTCGTTGGTTATATGGATTATGTTGAAGTGAAACTGTGATGTCGTGACAAGGATCTCCTCCTTCAGGCCAAGCTCCCGCTTAGGCCTACTTCAGTCTTGAAGCTAAATTTTCACCATGTTTATCAATGAATAGTTGAATTGAAAACAGTACACATCGACTGTGAAACCCCAGATGCGTCCGATGCAGTGCAGTTTGACTTCCAAAAAATGAAAAGATAAACAAACGTTCATGGCATTATATACATCAACAACGACTCAAATGCTCTCTTTAACGCATATCGGTCGTAGGAAGTGCGTAAGACACTATCTCTAACAGACAGTTCGTCAACCATAAGTTTCTCCGATGATCCGAGGATGAGCGCTCTCAATTGAAAATAATAATACACGTTCATATAGCGCCTCATAAATCTTGAAGTTTGCCAGTGATAAAGAAAAGGAAAATCGAACTCAAACTCCGAACTAATAGCATATAAATTTGAAGATCATAGTGATGATTCCGTTGCTAAATAGTTTTTTATCAAAGTAATATCCATCCGATAATCATAATAGATTATTTCCCTGAACCTCTATATATTCTACACCTGTCGATTTCTTGTTTTCCTTGGAATATCATGTTGTATGGCTTCAGGCGACAGGGCTGAAAGATGATATGTTATGCTTATGCACTCACTAAAGTACAAAAGCCCCCCAATTTTACCCAAGCTACTGCATGGGAAGCACTATGAACTGACCGACATCAATATTGCTTTTGGACGTTGAACTACGAGGAACATACCCCGTGCTGTATTTGGAACATCATTCTATATGGTATTATCATTATTATTCATTATGTACATGTGTTGCACATGTAAGGGTGAGTGAAAAAGGGGTATTGCTGTGTGCAAAAACACAATTCAGAACGATTTATTGGGCTGAACAATGGTATATCTGTTTTCAAACTATGGATCAACATGACCATGCATGATATTCAGAAAATGTTGTCAGGGTCTTTGTTGCACATTTAAGAGACTGGTTATCGTTATCCGATAGAAGTTTCGTAAGATCCAAGGTGCAGCCTGGGGTTTACAATCATTTTCCAAACGCAGTCTACCATTCTGTTGCTTTTGAACACCCAGAGATTGAAAGTAGACTGGTATACATCCTCGGGATTCATATCCCAGGTTCATGTAGTGCAAGGTAACAAAATATTATAGCATTGGTTTTGGCGGTTTGGCAGTTTGGTGTGGTATCTAGGCAAACGCGACCGAAAAAACAAATGAATACACCACTCTGTAGTTCTGGAAGCATTGCACATAAAAGTATAGCAGCGAAACGGAGAACAGAGAAA
The DNA here is from genome assembly GCA_032360705.1 of Eupentacta quinquesemita. Taxonomy (NCBI): domain Eukaryota; kingdom Metazoa; phylum Echinodermata; class Holothuroidea; order Dendrochirotida; family Sclerodactylidae; genus Eupentacta; species Eupentacta quinquesemita. The sequence goes on from JAUOBX010018676.1 coordinate 5,204, forward strand.
TCACATCCACGGTGGACTAGAGGCTGAAAATGTAAAGAAGATGGTTATCGACAATCGTATGGTATGCCGTCTGGGCTTCATTTCTTTTGGATATCTCACATGCTCAGTGTTTGACGAACCATGTCAGTAGTAAAAGTACCGTGGGAGATTGGTTAATGAGAGCTGGAGGAGAACGGGAAACATGAGCGTTTGCATCGAGAGAATGATCAAGCTATGTGTCAAGGTGTCCTCATTAAATACTCTCCGCGTAGTGCGCAATGCATGTTTCGAGCCTGCGTATTGCATGTTTATATGTACGCGTATCCAACTTGCGTATTGGCTGTTGGTAATGTTGGTGATTGGTTGGTAATTGGATGCTTGTTCTGAGAAAATCAGGTTTTTAAGCCAAGCCGAATGACGAAAAGACTGGCAAAATTAAGTCCACGTTTAGGACAGGATTAGGGGGAGGTGTTAATTCGTTGATAGTAGTTGGGTCTGTGGGGGAATAAAAAGGGGAAGAGGGAGTACAAGTAGTGTTCATCGGGAAACGGCGTTTATCACTCGATGAGCAGAGTTATTGCCGATGTACCGTGTTCATCGACGATAAACTGGTTTAATATCCAATAATCGTGCGTTTTGATCGACACACACGTTTGTTCGACGATAAACTCTGTTTATCGAGTCATTGCATAATCTGATTTGCCATAGACAATATAAATGTCTTTTCTTGTTTTCCATATCAACCAGCGTATTGCTGCGTGATGCGTATTCGAACACTACATACAGCTGTATTCAACGCCCACACGTCACCGGGAACAAAGCGATTATCGAACACATTTTGACAGTGCACGTGTATTGACATGCCGCGAGTAACGTTAGCCCTACGTTTTGTATCACGAAATAACTCTGTTTATTCTCACAAGACGCATTCCCAAATCCTAATTGTAAGGTCATTCACTCCAGTCAGTATTAACTAGTCGTTCATGTTTTGCTTGACTCATTCTGTTAGTTTTTTTTCATAACAATTCAACATAAATTTGCAATCACGCTGCGCTGTTGTACCCACTGTTCCTCCTGCCGAGGTGGTGTGAGCTTTGTGTTCAGGGTAAGTTCGCGAACGTTCTCTGAACTGTTCCCGGTGTGCGCGAACATGAAGTAGGGAGTCTCATACAGCCTACATGTAGCGTTCGAGTCAATACGCATTGCGCGTCACGCAAAACAGACATGGAAATACACAATAAGCGTAATTTGCGCATTGAACACATGGAAACAGGACGAGTCGAAAATCACTCAGCAAAAGTATTGGCTTCAGTATCAGAAACACTTGTCAAGTTCGACTAGTTAAGTTTAGTATTGAAGGGTCAGGAAGTTCAAAAGTCCTCATAAACGACCCCGAAGCCACAACAACTCGAAGTGAAAAATACCAATTCCTTCCAAACTCGTCGGCAGTTCTTGGGAAAAAACGAATCTAGGCTTTCACACTCGTGGATTAAACAACATCTTCCGGAAGGCAATTCCACTCATAGATAACTCTCTGCGAGAAGAAATGTTTACGAATATCCAACCTGCATCGTTTGCCCCAGAGCTTGAGGCGGTGTCCCCTAATGGTAGTTACATTGGAGAACTCAAAGAAATAGTCGAAGGAAAGACCATCCTGTCCATGGACAATCTTGAAAACCTGAATCGACTAGCAGAGGTGTCTCAAATTCTGAGACACTGGTTTGTTATTGACCAAGGAACGTTCACCGTCAGGACAGGAATCAATACATCGACAAGATGGATATATTCAAATTGTGTCCTGCACATCCATTTATTCATATAGTCAACTTTACGCGCCTACTCTGATCGTTAGTAGTAGAAGGTACAATTGTATGAAGTATAGCAACATGTGATAAAACATTGATGTACATTAATGTGGAGACAAAATATGTTCAAGCAATCATTGGATTTGGCGAGCAAATAGGTTTTAGTGAACCAGTTGACGCATAGGCCTATATGAATAAACCTACTATCCATACGCGTATCTTTCCTGCCTTATAATTGGCACCTCTGATCTATGGTAAGAAGTATAATGAAGAAACAAAAACTGAGATGAAACTTCTCACCTCCCCCGGGCGTACCGATCACTTAACGAGGTTACGCTCTCAAGCCCATTTAATCAATTATTGACCCTCAAGGGCCAGCCCAATAATCTTACCTCGCACTAACGGCAACTCAGCTCTTATATGAAATATATACGTTCTGCCGCTAAATCAATTTTCGGGAATCCAAACAGTGTGACGTTACACCTGAACGAATCTCGGGAGATGTGCTCGCAAGATGCCCTCTTCCTGTAGTGTGAATTACGTTTTGGGGCCGTGTGAGGAGACTGATATGATAACCAGCATTCAATCGTTATTGTTGCCTACCCTCGTGCTGATTTATTTAACAATATTCAATCATTTGTTCGAGCGAGCAACTCTGGAAGCATGCATGTCAGTAATAATAACGATATAATAACGTATAATAGCGATATATGCTAACTCAATCTGTGTGTATTGATTTACATATCATAATTACATGTAAACGTAATCTAAAAATATACATAGGATTGAGCAAACAATAAATTCAAATTAGTTCATTGCATGGACAGATATTTTATACAGCTGGATATTGACACCCGATATTTGTCTCCGTTCTTCAAATCAGCAACTGTTGAAGCCTTGACCTCGCATAAAAACAACAACCCATGGCAAAAGAGCATTTGCCGTGACAGCAGCTACTGTTTGGAATGGCTTGCCCCTCAAGACCCAGGCCTCACCAAATGTAAACATCTTCAAATATTGGCTCAAAACTTGTTTGTTCCATTAGCATTCATTGTCTCTGTACTTTTCTCGATCGTTTCGGCGCATCGAAACCTTATTTTGCGCCCTTATTTTCATAATTATTAAAAGTGTACACACCAATAAACTGCGATTATCATTATTTACTAGGCATATGGAATTGCATCATTCCGGATGTGAGGGTATTTACAGACATAAGGGAACGTACTATGACTAGCTTTCGTCTAGTCTTGCCTCAGTTTCGGTGTCCATCGACGGATACACAATTGTACGAGTAGAACTGACATGCTCAATTTGGCGAAGCAGTGAATGAAAGATGAAATTCTGGCTTTCCGCAATTACCACCAAGATTCTTCAGTATTCAGATCATGTCATACCGTTATCAGTCTTCCATGCGACAATTCCTCGGAGATACGCCACGTGTCAGTTGTTTCTCATTCGCAGTGTTGTCAAAATTAGGTGACGGCTCGACCCTGGCTACTCGAACCGATCAATCACATTTTGTCAATTGCTGAGTTATGCCTCTGAGCGTCGAATCAATTACTGCCACTCTGTATCCCAGACACTCGTCTTTTCTTGTATAGATAAGAACAGCCTATAAATATCTGCATGGTTGGAATACTTCAATAGGATAGTATAAAATGAATTTGGTTACTCATGAAGCTAATTACATCTAATGAGGTAATTTTGTCAACTTCTGATCACTCTCAGCTGATCGAACCCAACGAGAAACTTACCCCCTATTGTAACAATTCGACGGAATCAACATGAATGTCATTGATTGTACCCAATCATTAACATTTTGTCTGCTCGTGATCGGCAGTATTCCTCTCCTTTTATTATCATACTGACATAAATATCCCCTAATGACACTAACTATAAAGAGAGAGTGACATTTAGTATCATTTTCTAATTATATTTTTTTCGAATCGACGGCAGCTGCACCTCATGAGGAACACGGATCAAAACTGGAACTACTGCATGCCAATCGTCACTGATACCGCTCGACCATGCTTCCAAATTTGAACAGTCGAAATTATATTTTATTTAAACGTCTATAATGTGATAAGCTTTCTTTCCATTACAGGGTTCAGTTCGATTTCCTATTTGTTCATGTTCATTTTCGAGAGCAGAAATTCACCCCGCGTTTGCTCTGAGTCGACCAGTAATCAATTTGAGGGATTCCTCAGGGAACGCCAGTACCGGGTGTGATAAACTTCGCAAAGCAGCGCGTTACAACACTGCGCTCGAAGACAAGAACCGGCACGATAATCAAAGTAGGTTCCCATGCGTCTTGCCGTTCCATCCCTCAATATCCCATCAGGGGTATTACTACAAACATTATTAATTAAGAGGTTAATGTCCGATTCAACCAACTATGATACTTGTCCCTCCAACTACTGCATTCGGGAGAGGCAGTAATTTCACAAATATCTGTGATAGCCGAGCATGTAGAGGGTCCATATGACACATTCCATTCCATTCCAGTCAGCAAATGCTCGAGATGGCTGTCACCTTCTATTCAGAAGGACACATCTTTGGACAGAGTTATTAACGTCCATTTCTCCTAAACAGACCTCCGATTTTCAGGTCGCACACCTTCGTTTGTTGGTAAGCGAGCCATAGGTCGATGACCACAAACAACCTTGATTGGTCGTATTGGATTATGTAAGTAACCATGTTTCCCACGATTAATCACAGTGTTGTGGCCAAGAGCTTCTAGGCAATCCCAAACAAAAGCGTCCACTCGCTGTTTCAACGCACTGCCGATATGCCTCAATAACCCGGAGCTGTAGGCCACTCGAGTTGCCATGATGATTACAAGCGTAAATGGCAAGGCCACAAGGTTCAGGGAATACTGAGTTTAGGAATGTGGTCGATCAGGATTGGGAAAGGTCGATTACATGCTAGTGGAACATGAGGATTTTTTTCTCTGAGGTTTGTATTGTACAGACACTTGGCCATTTATACGAAATAATAACCAACTGACCAACTCAGATGCTGAAATGTCATTGCGGTAGAATCATCAGAGAAGGAGTTGTCCCGAATTCCCATTTCAAATAGCCTCGTTGTATTTGTTGTAGATTAGTCATCAACCATTTAAGTGACCAATGTGGGTATTCAACGTCTAACATTATAACAAGGAAAACATTGCTTAGAAATCAGTCACCCTGATTTCTCACAGAAGCTTTGAAATATATAGTTTTCGATTCCATGCCGGAGGCAAATGGAATCTATGCGATGAATCGGGCGTGTGTATGTGTGTATGTCTGTGTGTGTTATACGCTTCTTGTAAACACGATAACTGATGAACGAAAAAGTGCAGAGACTTCATATTTGGTATGTAGATTGGATATTTGAAGTACGTGATTCCTATTGTTTTTAGTGTCGATCCAAGGTCATCTGCGTTCAACAGAGGTCAATGTCTAAAAACCTTGTGAACACGGTATATCCCTGGTGAACAAAGGTGCGGAGACTTCATACTTGGTATGTGGGTTGGCCATACGAAGTACATGATCCCTGTTGATAGTCCGGTCCCGGGTAATCGTTATCGTGTTGGAATTTTATTTTTGTTGCAGGGAAAAGCAGTAGACTGCTGTGATGTTCGAGCAGGTGCGCACGATTGATTGAGATTGATTGAGATAGTAACATATGTGCCATGTTACCTGTATAAAAGGTGACTGTTGATGTGACTAGTATCATCCTTTCATATACATCCATATGTAGTAAGCCAATCTACTGCATTGTCTGTGTTTGAAGAGACACCACTCAGCTGATGGAGGATCAGATCATGATCAGACATTGGTCAAAGACTCCCGACGTCGCATTATGAATTCCATCTGCGTCTGCAAAAAGCTCCAAATAATTATACACCCATAAGACGATGCTCTGGGTCAGTTCATTGGTTGTCGCCACATCACAGTTGACATTATCTACTGCTGTTCACTGAATACAATAATTGGTGATTCAGTGAGATATTCAGTCGACCTCGAAACTTGAAAATATTGGATAACGTTCTACCCACGTGACTCGGGCTGTCGGAGTGTAGTCGAGAACAGTAAGTAAGTAAACATTTATTGATATCAAACATAAAATGAAGATATCATGAAATGGAATCTGCAGCACAGCCAGCACTAAAATATATGAATACAAAAGACATTACATCAAAAGTTATCTAGTCATGTTACAATTCAACAGCTTTATACTCCTTGGTAAATAAGAATGTCTAAAACGTTCAGTACGCATACGAGTAAGAGTATACAACCTTCGAAGAGAGGAATAGTACTCACGAAGAGGATGGTCAGGATCAGTCGAGACGCCTCTTGCATAATGAAGAACTAATTCCTCAATATATGGATTGCATAACACTTTCTGAAAAGTCTATTTATACAATTTAGTTGAGTTCTGAAACAGGATGAGAGTCACACAGGAGCACAGTAGATCATGAGCGAAAGAACCATTGAACGGAATAGCCTGTTTCTCATACTCTAGGGCAAAACCTCCCAACCTATGAATACAATATAACCTCTGCTTAGCTTTAGCAAGCGTGGAATATTTATGAGAATCCCAAGTTAGATTGCGATTAAAAGTGAGTCCTAAAAACCTAAATTCTAAAACAAACTCAACCTGACAATCATCGAAATTGTACAAAATGGAAATGAACGGTCAAAAACCACGTCACATTTTCTGCAATTGTAAGTGATGATAGTCCGTGGATATTTATCATTGCACAAACCAACAATAGCCGTATCATCTGCATATTTTATAACATAAATGTTATCATAGCGTGTGGACAGAGAGTCCGTGCATATAGCAAACATCAGTTTCACCTGAAGAACACCAGTATTAGTTAATACAGCTCCACTCTTGACCCCATTATATAGTATATATTGAGATCTGTTAAATAAGAGGTGATACAACAGTGATATGATGTTCTGATTCACATGAACGCCGAGAGTACCCAGAAGGTTTGAGTTGCTAAGAGTATCAAATGCGGAGCACATGCTTGCGTAAAACAGTATCCAACTGTTAGACAGTTACAGCTTTCAATTCAGGATGATACCATTATGTTTACACTTAACTATAGAGTGTGCTCATCAAATCACCACATTTTGGTCAACTTTGTAAACCTGGTCATATTCTGAACATGCAAAGGAATTGAACACATGCACTTGTTCAAAATTCTCTGCTAAAAAGTGTTAAATTGCTATGAAACACATTTTCACGGGGATCCCATTACGTCTATACAAGATATATTTCCATTACAAGGTTCACTATTGCTATTTTGTACATTGCATTCCGAGAGCAGACATCTTACAGCGCCATCATATGGGCGACTTCTCATTGTTCAAACTACTGAAATCCTTAGGTCATGTAAATAGTCCTTAATTAGTAAGCTATATCTTACCAGTCCCGTGCTCATCGTTACTTTTCCCGTAGAAATCAGATGAACCGTTGTGGAGAAACCTGCCTTCGAAGTTGGTTGTCCGGTGGGAACATCTCGCGAAATTAGTGAAAACGCTATACTGGACGATGACATATACATCGATTTTGTTATCACTAGACATGTTATAAGATAAGGTGATTAGTGATGCGTGCGGTAAAATGCATCGCAGGAATTCTACTAGAGGCACAACTTGTAGTCACCAATTTGCGCGCTTCGCTCAGTGCTATGCCTTCAGCTACAAACTACCTGTCAACAAACAGTTAAATTGAAAGAGTACCGGGATTCTCCTGGAGCCGAAAAGCTATCTTGTGCTGTTTTACAGGAGGGTAAGATAAGCGACAATGGTATTCTGTATTAAAACGCGGCCAAAGGGCGAAATTTAACTGCTCACTGAAATGCATGTCGGTCGTTAGACGTGTGTTTTTGCATGCATCAGGCAGTGTGTCCTCAGAATGTATGGACGGCTAACTGGAGGCACAATCTCCGGCAGACAGTCTGTTAACCATCTTCCTCTCCAGTGAACGGAGGACGATGTTTTTGAATTCATGATAGTAATAATAATAATACACGCATGTATATAGCGCCTTCGAAATCCTAAAGCTTGGCAGTAGCGCTTCACACTGAAATATCGAAACAAAAGTTAGGAGGAAGCGTCGCGAAAAGGGTATTTTTTAATAAGCATGTAGGTCTCCCATATAGAGCGTATCGCATGCCACAGGGAAGGGTATTCCAAAGAGAAGGAGTTGCAAAATATATTGAAGGCACGGTTCCCGGTCAATCGTTTATAATCCATTCCTTCACCAGTAATAGAGCGGAGGATAGGCGAGAGACTGCTGATGCATTGAATTAATGTTTTGAGTAACAATGAGCAGTATCATAAACCACCTTGTGAGGATGTTTATCTGAATCCCTTGTTGGACAGAGAGCCGATGCAACTAACGGAGGATGGGAGTTATATGGTGACCATGTCAATATTCTCTGTAAATAATATACAAGCTTGAGTATACTGACACATTAGCAAATTATCGGAAAAGGTAATATCGTTCTAATCCTTATAATATCATCAAGTGTCACGTTCCATTACGGATGCCAGCTCCTGACGAGTTAATGCAATCAGACAATAATTTTGTTAACCATAAAGTTGAATATTCTAGCATGACAGTAGAAACATGTTCTCTTGTTCAAATTGAAACATTCACGGCATAGAGCATGTTGATACGTACAATTTGATCAACTGTACACGAACCACGCATGTGAATATTGAAACGACGAATAGAGCCAAAACTTTTATAGTGTTAATGAGGTTCGCCTAAAGCGTTAGTAATTTGCATTTCTTCGAACACTTTCCATGAACATAAAGCTGCGTATGTCTTAGCAATAACCTGTCATGAATGTGAAATGCATCTTCCAGTTGTTTCCGAGGGCCAATTTAATTTCTCACACGCATTAACAAAAAAGTGTGTTTGATACAATCGAGGTGTGTCAATATTTGTATATGGTCACAACTATCTTCCATTTAGAGCACGGGATGATCGCAGGTGGAATGCATCAACTCACACGTAAAACCACACTCGGTCACGTGTTAATATTACGGGGCATAAAGCACAGGAAAACGATCATATTCCATAGGTGATCATTCCGTTGTCAAATGAATATTGATACTAGACGCAAAGTTCCCGGAGCCACCTAGGGTGGCAACACACAACGAAGGTTTTCACGGAACGCTTCTATAATTTTG
>JAUOBX010018787.1:0-14185 GCA_032360705.1 Eupentacta quinquesemita
ATTGATCAGCGCGCCTCCAATATGGTGTTCCCTGATTGACGCACTTCCAATATGGTGTTCCCTGATTGACGCACCTCCAATAAGGTGTTTGCTGATTGGCGCACCTCCAATAAGGTGTCTATTGATCAGCGCGCCTCCAATATGGTGTTCCCTGATTGACGCACCTCCAATAAGGTGTTTGCTGACTTTTTCTTGCAAGATTATCTTGCAACTTTTCGTTTCTCCTAATTTGGTCGGATTGGAGCAAAAGTCGTGGGTATACTACCGACAAAAAAACGTCGGAACGCAGAAGTGACCTAAAATAGAATTAACTTTGACACACAGATGAAATTTTACACCTTAGTTACTGGTTACGCATATGAATAGGATATCCAGAATCTCGGCGTACTATGAAGGATTAGCAGAAACTACATATTTCCGTCGAATTAGACCCTCGATTGACATGTCGTTTAACAGATCAATATTTGATGACAAACACTGGCAGGTTTCTGCAGAATCGGCCTATTCATCAGCTTGGGGGTCAATAACATCGTTAAAATCAGAACGCAGAAGTGACCTCAAATTGGATTAGCTTCGACATACAGATAGGTTCAACACCATAGGTACTGGTTACGTATTACAAAATTACAAAATGGTGGTGGAAAAGCATAGTGCAAGCGAGGAACGCTGCTAATAACCGATAAGTGCGATCACTGGAAACCTCGGAACCATAGTAGGTTGCTATAAACTCGAATCAGTTATTCGCGTTTGTACTTTAGTCTAACGATGATTCGCTCTCAATGATCAGCGCTCCCCGTGCGCGATTGTGGTAGGGTACGCCCACGAAATTACACATGTGATCCCTTGGTTAATGGTTGTATTGTATTCTTTGACCCTCAAAACCTAAGTGAAGAAATTGTTTTTGTCGGGATATCTGCTTCGCCGGTCGATTGAAAGTTAGATTATTCGGTAATGGCGGTACTAATTTGCATAAAAATGTCACGTGGGACATTTTGTCGGAATGTTACCATTGCTGATCGTTTTCTACGCATCATTTTGACCCAAGTGCCAATTAGAAGTATATTTCCGGGGGGTGCACGGTGACCCCCTTTCCCGACTAGACTATCAAGCCTACATGGAACCATACATGATCATGCCGACATGTGTGTTGTACAATTTCAATCCGATATGGAAAACCATGTAAGTTCCCTTACTCGTCACGTCACGTTTCATTCGTTTATACTGTCAGTTGGCACTCGTCAACACTGTCAGTTGGGGGACAGGCTCGCCGCCCCGCCCTCCCAAAACAGAAAACCCCCATTTGCCTAGGCTATGCATCACGGTCAGAGTTGTACTTATATCACAAATCTGACAATGAATCACTACACATCTTCGTGTTCTTGTTATGATGAGTTCCTGGTAGATACTAAATCGAAATCAGGTACCTCAGAACACATTATGATCAGTTCAATGTTTATTTAATGGTACTGAGAGGTTACGGAGGAATACGATGCCTAAAGTACAAGAATGACAGTGAAAGTATTACCGCGGGGTGTCGCTTCCGTGTTAAGGTTTGCAAGCGTAGCAGGAAACCGTCTTGATTACCATAAAGCAATTTAAACATGCGTTCAATGTCTCGACATCCAATGCTCATATCCGGGTCGGGTCAATACAATATAATGCCAGGGTTAATATTAGCATATGAGATGATGACGCCCCATGACGGATTACTATACGCTTTATACAATGGACAAAGACCTGATTTAGCTGTACGCATTTGTTCTACGCCTGCTGGTCGATATCAACCGCATGTGGACTATGATAGACAAACCTCAGTTTCAAACATACGGTATTCAACGAACCATATTTTTGAACAGCTCAAATTACGAAACTCCTGGTTGGTAGTCTGATGCGTTGGCGCGTTTAGACCACTTGTATACTGAGAGGGGGCCTGTTAGTCGAGCGGATTCACGTATATGCGTGAACCTTTTCCGCAATGTTATCTAAAGTTAGTCATCAAGTAGCCTATGACGAATAGTCGGATGAATCGCGATTTCAGCATAGATGCTGAGAAACTGAGGGTGACATTGCTTTCTTAGAAGAAAGCCAAAACAACAACAAGTCAACGTTGAATCTGGCGCTGGCAATTTCTCGTTGGTGTGGGCGAGTTCGGCGATAATATCTGCATATGCTCCGTCCGTGAACCGGCGTGCTGAGGTCATGAAGGCACAGGTAATTTAGAAAGCCAGTGTTTGACACGCTGCAGAGCCAGTGAATGTACATCACATTGGGCATACCAAACTGTTAGAAAATTTGCAATATTATTCATTTGCTTCTGGGAATAAATCTTTCAAATTGGTGCCCTTGGTTTTCCTTCAATTTAGCTGAAAGACAGAGGAAATTCACAGGCCGATCCGCTGTAGATGTTCATTCCACGATGCGGGCTGAATGTCCGATTTTTTGTTCACCCATGCGTATATTGCAGTGATCCTCTCGCACTCGGGGCCAAGTGTGCGGTCAGCGCTGATTTTTTTCCAAGGGAGGTGGTGTCAGACATTTAACCATATCTGCCACATTGTGCAGGCCAGGAAGTATGCCCATTGCAAGAACACCTCAAAAGCTTGACGCTTACACAGGTCATACTCTGTGAGACGTCCAGTCTGCACCAAGCACGAAACAAGTCTTTTGAAATTAATTAGCTCCACCACATTCCACATTGTGGCAGATAAAACAAAGATATTTGTTCCTTATAATCCTGAAGACCACAATGTCCCGTGAGGACCTGTAACTCCAGATTTAACTGACACAGGTAGATAAAAATCCTCCTGTTTTTGCATTATGGAGAATTGGGCCCAACTCTGCTTCCTTATTTGAGCGTCTCTGTTTTATTTGGGATTCATGAAGATTACAATGTCCCATGAGGACATGTAACACCAGATAAAAACTGATATGATTCCTCACGATGCTAAGATATTCCTATTTTAGTAGTGTGGATTCGGGATGAAACACCCGACTTGCTCCCTTGCTCATCATTTTGGTTTTATTTAATTAGAGCTGGAAACCCGGATTGGGGAAACTTCAAAGCCAGAGAAACAGCTGCCGAAAGGTCAACAAAATACAAGGCAGTAGGGCTACTCAGAAACCTTGCGGAGTGGACTTGCCAGTAGAAGAGGGCCTCACAAATGCCCCCACACAGGGATTCCTCTCCGCTTTCAGAGCAGCCCCACCAACCCGCATGCTCAACCAACGAAGCGGGTGGTGTCCGGAGACAGAACCTGGATAACTCGAGTAGGTCAGAACTCAGTATAAACAGTAACTCGCTTCCGCATGTTCCATGCACCCTAGTACATTACCAACTCCCATCCTCATTCTGTCTCCTCCCCTCAGTCGCATTTCACGACAGGCGGGGAATACTGCTAGTTTATTCTAAAAGCCCGCAACCCACAGGGGGTACTGTAGAGTAGAGACAGCTGTCGAATGTCAGTACAATACCGGTCAGTAGAGCTACCTCTAGTTGAGGATGAGTGGACTTGCCTGTGGAAGGACACACACAGGGATTCCACTCTCCAAGTAGCCCTACCTAACTGCATGCACAAGCAACAACAGCTGGTGCATGGTGTCCAGAGACAGAACCTGGAAAACTGCATGGGCCAGAACTCAGGATACACAGGGAACTCGCTTTTGCTTGTTCCCTGCCCGTTTTACTTTCCTAACTCCCATCCTCATTCTCTCACCTTCAACCGTCTTCCCCTTTACCAGGGAATACCGCGGGATTATTCTAAAAGCCCCCAATTCGCAGCGATGTCAGCGCTGATTGGCGGGTTGTTCAGGGACTCGTCCATTATGCTGTATCGTGAGTAAGTACAATATTTGTTTGGGACCAATTTGAAATGGTCATACCTAAATAAAACATAATGTGTAATTTGCTCAATTTAATATAATAATAGTGTATTAGGTTTGTGTGTGTAAGATAAGAAGAACTAGTACATATGTGACTAATATGGCAGAACGAGTGGCCAGATGGTTGCAATAACGCTTGACATACCACAGTTCAAGTCCGTTCGTACCACTCAGCATCACGCATGTTTTCCTGATGTTTTTTTTTCACAACCGCCAGGAACTTCAAACATTAGTGTTTTGCTGTAGTGTTCTGTCTGATCCTGTATACGCGCCTCCCCGCTCTCCAAAAAAACCGGAACCTGCTACTCTAATGCCGCTTTACACCACTGTAGTGCCGCGTCAGACACCAGTTATGCCTTTTAGATTTGGGGGCATTCAAATAAATCAGGCACTCCGCGCCAGCCTAGAGTGGGTCCACTTAGAAAAATAATTGACCATGTTCTCGAGCTGGAATACAAATTGAGTCAGCTTCTCCATTTAACAAGGTGCTATGCTATTCTTAATAAACTGAGGGGATGCGAAACCAAATATATCTTCCACGCTTCGCCAATCTGTGATGGCGCGACGTACAGCCTAGGCAGTAGCGGGTGCATGGGTCCACATTGGAAGCTATAGAAAAAGCCTTGTTTTCAAGCTACATTACTGATTTGATCAAGTAATTTTCATGCCCCAAATGTTTTCCGGTTATCTGCCACTATGTCCCCCTCCGGTAGAAAAATCTTGAAAACGCTGCCTCCCCCAGCCACTCCAAAAAATCCAGAAACATGTTACTCTGATGCCGCTTTGTACAACAGTAGTACCGCGTCTGAATCCAGTTATGTCACCACCATATTAGCAGGACCTTCTGTCGCCTATGGAAGGAGATGAGTGAGAATACCACCCCATTGGAAAATCCTGCATACGCGCCTCTCCCGTCTCCAAAAATATGAAACCTGCTACTCCAATGCCGATTTATACAACAGTATAGCGCCGCGTCAGAGACCACTTATGCCCACACGTGACTGTATTCGCAAACATGCTGTCGCCCCTGGATGGAAATGTGTGGATGCAGTCAAAGCGTCACCCCAATTTGGATGGAACTTGAAACAGAAATCAAACTCCGGTAATTTAAACTTACATTCACTATAGATTTGACTGGCGTTTCTCCACTGTTTTCCGGCTCCCACGGAAAGATGTATTTAATTTTCCTCAGAAAATATAGGCATACGCAAATCTGGGAATATTTATGTCAGTGGAAGAACATACTTATTGGGAAAACATTTCAAAAAAGTTGGAGGGGTTTGAGTTCAAATCGCACTACCTAAAAAAAATTATCGAAAGAAAACATGGTCAAGGGATCTCGAACCGGCAGCCGCATTACTCCAGAGCAACGGACGAATCCATTAGACCACGTTGCAACTGAAACTACCGAGGAACCCCGACGATAATTTAGCAGGAAATCGCGTTTTGGTCGAAAATGCACCTTTCTTTCGAGTCAGTCGAAATATATTATTAGAAAGTCCGCGGAACGCCATTCGGACAGCCTGGCAGACCATCACGGTCAACGAACGTCACATGGAGTACTAGAAAGAATTTTAGCGACGATTCGCCGTGAGAACGACAATCCGTACAAGGTCTTCACTGCGCGTAGTACTCACACAGTGTAGACACAATTTACAATTTATGTGTTCTAGGTCTCAGGCATATGGACACGGATGCCCAATCCATGTATTCTTTATTGCAGGAGGACTCCCAATTCGGGCTAGACTCGATAGTACGACATTTTCGATAAACAGGTAATATGATAGCAATTGCCACAAATAGAACGCAGTCGTAAAAGTCGACAACTGCCGATCAGTGCATTTCGAACCTGGTAATATATGATGAACAATGACATCGACATGACAAGTTATTATTATCCAATTATTATCAATATCATTATGTTTGCTGTCCACCACTCTCTTTAGTGACTTCATCATCGGATAATAATTGGCATCCCTCGGTGTCTTTCCAACTTTGTCATTCTGTCACGTCCGTTATCAGCATCGTGTGGTATCTCGAACTTCACGGTATACTCTGTAGAATGTCTTTGATGGAGCAGCCTGGGGTTAAATCAGGTTGGTATACGTACAGTTACAAATGCAGTAGGATTTTAAACATTGCAATGAACAGTGCTGGAGTACCCATGCCCGGACTCGGACTCAAGTCCGGACTCAAGTCCACATTTGCCCTGACTCGTGACTCAGGCTCATCGGACTCGGAATCACCTCAGAGGACTCGGACTCGTGACTCGGACTCACCCAATCGGACTCGTGACTCAGGCTTTTCCAGCGTGAGTCCGGTGATGAGTCCCTTATTTTTACATTCTTGCTTCTTCGGAATCAATGGAAGAAGGAAATGGGAATTATTCATTCATTTTACAGCGCACTGATAAGGAGATTCAAACTGAAGCAATTTCCCATATATCAGTAATAAAATCAGTGATATACCGCTCTTGCAGTCCTACCTACATACATCCCAGTTTCAATTTCCGTGGTGAAGTCCGATGTATTTGCGGTATGTTCAATGCTCAGGACCTACATGCTCACAAGAATGGAACTACTTCAGCTTGTCAAGTGTGTTAAGTGAGATCATAGTCAGACCCTTTTGGTACCCCATACGTATGGAGGCATAACAGTGTGTTATGGTGTGATCCGCAACAATTCAGAATTTGTTCATGCCTCACATTGAACCAGTTATATGAGCTGCAGCGTGTGGTTGTCCAGTCTGCAAGGGTTCTATCTTCCATGGATGGTACAAAATGCCATTCAACTTTCATTACAGATCTGCAATACGAGTGCACACGTCATGAACAATACTGGGCATCTGGGTAGGTCTATTTTTTTTTAGAATGATGCCGCCTACAGCCTACTATCTACTCAAGAACATCCATTACTGACTTCATAGGTTCAGAGCTTCTCGAATTAGTCCATCAAATATGTATGAAATACAGGTTCCCTCAAGAGAACAATTCTAATGTTCCCCTTTATGGTGCAGTTAGCTTATAATAAGAATAATATATGGTACTTATATAGCGTCTTTCTACCGGGGTGATAGGAGTGTCTTTACAGATTTCACCCTGGCCACGGAACAGGTATGCATGCACTCCGACAATACGGAAAGAAAGTGGTTGCAGGTAATACAGCACAAGCTGTACTCAATATCCTCACATCCTTTCACCTGGGTGGATTGGGACGATTGAGAAAAAATGTCTTGCCCAATAACACACCTTGGCGCCTCGAGCCCAACACTCCTTGGGCCACAAGTCAAGACCCTTACTGTCGGCCTGCACGCTCCTCAGTGTGTAAGTACGCAAGGACTCATGGACTCGGACTCATGTATTGAGACTCGGACTTGGACTCGGACTCGGACGCACATTCAGGCACTGGACTCGAACTCGCACCCGGACTCACCCCAAGTGGACTCACTACAGCACGGGCAATGAAACAATCTTGAACAATTTGAAAGGCCATGTGCTAACCCAGTTGATGTTAAATGAATGCATAGATGAAAAGAGCGTATTTCGTCTCATCTTCGTGTTATCTACAACGATATGTTAGGTCTGACTACATCAGAGTGAATAGTGAGAAAGAACAACGGAACCTCGAGTGAGAACAATCATCAGTAACGTATTTGAAAAAAAAATACACTATTGTAAACCAAAATGTATGTTTCATCATTAAAAGTAAGCTAGCAGAATGATCTGAGAAAAACATTCAGGACTAGTCAATACTGAGAGGAACAAATGACCTTGCAACTATTTTGTGGGTGGTTCTTGTGAAAATAAACCAGAGTTGATGTGTGACATACGGTACGCAGGCCCACCAAGCCAGACATGTTAATGCACCCGCACCGTTAATTTGTGTTCGACACTGAACAGAAGAGGTTTGATTCATCTTGCCATCATTGTTTCCTGATCCGCCTCACTAAAATGATCCAGGCCTTCTTTCAATGTTAGGTATATAGCGTCGGCAGATCGAACCTTTTCTAGATTGTCTGGTAGTGAATATTTGATCATAACCAGTACCGCTGCTTACATAGCTAACATAGACTGATTGAACGGGAGATATGGGGGGCCGCTCATAGGCGAGTCATGTACAAACTGTAGGCAAGCATTACTTTGAAAACCTTTTAACATACGAATCAGCCTTTGTCGGGTATTTCTGTGAGATTATCTCTCATGGCATCAGCATAATATCTGATAATATCGCTTGTATCAATGTATACGTTCTTTTCTATATAAAAGGTCAGTTCACAGTTACGACACAGCGCGCATGCCCAGAAGGCCGAGAGTGCATGCAGGTTCACAAGCCGACCGCCCGTATCATTAATATTGCTGCCGGCTCTCAAACGTTCACTCATATGTCCCTAAGAACCTGCACAAATACGCTCCATTCCACGATGAGTTGATTGTTTGAAATTTGAGAGTGATATTGGAGTATATCTATTTAGGTCTGAGAAGGATCCTGAAGTTTTTGTTCGATGCTCGATATAATCACTGCACCCCAACCGCTTTGGCGTTTAATTTATCCATCAATGGTGTCAATCAAGAGAGCTGCTGACATCCTAAATGTACACTTACCTGTGGAGAACTAGATCATATGAACTGCTTTTTCTTGAGGTATATTCCCAGTATTTCATAATCAGGGGTAGTTTGAAGGTCGAGAGTTGTTTGCCGAGTATGTTGGATGTATGCAGAGAAGCGTGTAAATAATTCCATGGTGGGTAATTCTACATAAAACCACTTTTGTAAATTTGACTGAGTCGATATAGAGCCTGGAACTGCAGATCGAAAACTGGCAAGTCCGAATCCGGAACTGACATTTCCAAAGTCGTTGTGATCGTGGCGTCGTATGTATCTCCGTTGGCCTTGGCCACCCCACTAAGTCGATAGTTGCGGACCGGTGAGGGAAAAGGGAGAAAATATTACTCGATTTGATATTCCCAGAGAGTGTATCGGTATATGTTTCCCATGAAAAGTAATTATCTGCGGTTTGAGTAAGTTTATGCCATCGACGTGGGAATTAAACGTATGTACGCAGATGAGTTCCTTCTGAAATATTCACATTGACCTCCATTTCTCGATAAAAATCGAGATTGTCGTCCCTGATGCGAAGACGGTCGATTCAACCGCCTTCAACTGTAAAGAACATGAGTGTCAGTTTGACGTGCGGAACCTGGATTGCAGGTTTGCCATGCTGCCGTGTTTTTCAAGTATTTGTTATTTTAGACGGGTGAACCAGCTGAGGATGTGTGATTCAGCCTTGAGCCTCCAGTTTCATGTTACGATTTCTGAAGTTGTTTCCTGTGACGACAATGAGGATGAAAGTCCTATCGATGTGAGCACGCCGTAAGAGAATGTAGTAAAGATTTAATACTTATCGTATCTCCCACACGAGAGATATCCTGACTTTGAATTACCACCGTGCGTATCGGCCGCTGTCAGGAGTTTTCATGTTGATGTGATCAACACGCAGCGTCAGGCCGTATTGAATTAAAACTTGTGAACATGTTCTTACTTCAGGAGTGACGGGACTTATAGTGTACCGGCGGACCTTCAAAAATAGGCCTAATTAGGGATTCACCCCTCTCCTCCGTAGAAAAAACAAAACCATCCTGATATATTAGGTATATATGTGTAATGTTGGAAATGGATGGTTGTGGGATTTGGATTTGGTGGCTAGGGTATTCTACAGGCACATTTCCGTACCCCCACCATCCGAGTGAAATCACTAGGCATTACTTCCGAGTTATAATCATTAACGCATTGGAAGAGCCCACAGCCGTTGAAAAAGTCCAATGCTTCAATTCAAGGTTCTCACAGATACTAAGCACTTGTGTTCAGTCATAGTGTTATCGAGATGAGGTGGGATTCCATATGTGCGGATGCGGGATGCCGCAAAAACACTTAAAGTCCATACGAACGTTCACAAACGTCCGAATGACCTGCATTAGGGTTACAGAGATGAAAGTAGATCCCGAGGAGGCACAAAATTATGTTAATGATGGCACGATCGTTGTGTGGGCAGGATTACCGTGCGTACTAATGCGGCATTATTGCCGCATACTGCGAAGGTTTACTCGGAAACCCTTATAATGCACTTTAAAGTCCGTATTCATTAGTTGTTATTCATTGATTGGGTTTGCGCATCGTCCAGTCTTCCCCCATCCCGAAAGTTATCATTCTTCACAAACGGCAGTTTTCAATTTTATATCGCATCCCGCATCTGCACACATGGAATACCACCTCAAAGTTCGGAATCCATGTGCGGATGCGAGATGCGGTACGAACTTCAACATCGCCGTTCCGTAAAGAAGGAACTGTAGAATGATGTGCAGATACAACGAATGAGTAAAAGATATGGACGTAAAGCTTGTCATGAGAAAAATATTCCACATAACTCCTTCGCAGTATACGGCATTGATGCCGCATTGGTACGGGTGGTAATATTTCCTAAACAACACTCGTTCCAACTTACTCGAATGAATATCCGTAACCATAATACAGCTTATTCGGGCACTTTCCACGTTTGTATTGACGTAAGAGCGTT
This sequence comes from Eupentacta quinquesemita, assembly GCA_032360705.1. NCBI lineage: Eukaryota > Metazoa > Echinodermata > Holothuroidea > Dendrochirotida > Sclerodactylidae > Eupentacta > Eupentacta quinquesemita. The sequence goes on from JAUOBX010018787.1 coordinate 10,449, forward strand.
TAGGTGTTTTGTCGCATTCCGTATCCGCATATATGGAATCCGACATTGAAATACGGTTCACGAATGCAGACAGTATGTTCAACTAGGCCTACTTCAATGTCCAAGGTGCTCATCTCTTTGATCAGGCCTATACCTGACATGGGGTGATTACATTCACAGATATCCTCTGCTGGTTGCAGAACAACTTACGAGTAAAATGGCAGCACTGAAGTAAATGTATGACTGGAAAAGGGTATTTTTAGAAGGATACGCGTGTACAAATATTAGTTTTGTGTTCTTTCAACCGAATCAAAGGTTTGTTGGAATAATGTAACCAGAGTTGTCGTATGTCTGAATATGACTGTGGTATAGCGGATTGCTATACTAACATAGACGAATATACCATATACCGCCTACAGATCTTTCCACGATATAAACAACCTTGTTCAAGTTGGTTGCGGTGGCCCAGACAGTTGGACAGAATCACATACTTGTCACCGCAGACTTGGCTATGGACATCGAGGCGCAGCAGCTATTGTGGAGCAAGCCAGAGTCTCTGATTCATTGCCAGTATTGGTAAACTCTTCCGGGACAATGGTCTCCTGAGGCTTCTCTCGACGACTAATGTGTATGCTGATGCCACTGTTCGTCAGATGCTTCGAGGCAAGCAATCGTCCAGGGCTGTCAGAGGAATTAGGCGGGTACTGGAAGCCATGTCCAATGTCCACCTCACAACATCATAAGCATAACGCTATTGGGATTCAATGGATACATGCAGATGCAGAGCAGGGTATTGTAGACCAGCAGCACACCTTCCGGGCAGGAACAAGAACTCATCAAATACAATCATCGAAAATCTTTAACTATCCTGCGTCACTGGAGCACTTAGGCTGTTTCCGTCATCTGGGTGATCCCAATCCGCAACGTCCACCTTCTGGGATAACTTCATGCACTCTGCACGAACCATGTTTCGACTGCTGAAGGCGGAACGGAATGCATACTTTCAACTACACCTGAATGCTGTCTGCGAGACGATACCATTATTTGTATGTGGTGAGCGAAATATCTACGCCAGGTACACTCCCGTGTATATGTGTCTGGGATGAGGCAGTTGGAGACTAAACAGCGCCGAATCATACAGGCAGATGCAAAGTGGATCTTTGTTGTCAACCGATCACCAAAATACCCCTTCGACTGTATTGCAACCGATCAAGCTCTGGAGCAGACATTAAATCGTGACGCTAAAAGTCAGGGAGGTGCCATGGGCTTCACTTCGCGCAAAGCAGCCCTGCTGCGGTGGCTCCTCACTAGACATGTCACTGGTTCATATTCAGAAGCGATGACAATCATGTGCACAACAGCATCTGCAACAGAAATTCATGGAGAGCTTGGCAAGTCAAGATTGGCATGAGACATCGCAGATGCACTGGTCAATCAGTACTGGAATCCCTTCGACGTGGAAGCTGTGCCAAGTTCCTTGATCAACATTGTGACTGGGCAGGTTGCGACGAAAGAAGTGGAGGAATCACTCACGAAGTTACAAGGGACCGGCAAGAAACGTATGTTGAAATTTGAAACAGAGCGTTTAGTACAGAGAAAGTCTGCCAGTTTCTTTTAGCCCACAGCCGAGACTGAAGATCCTTAGAAAACCTTACCTACAGACAAGCAGAATGAGTTGATGTGCAACACTGAGGTCTTGTTCCGTCGTTTGCAGTAAGTCGCAAGGGCGAAGGACATTTACCTTAAACAGGTCCTGGAAAACGAGCTTGCTTCTGTACCCCCAGCAACTGTCAATGAGGAAGACCAGCAAGTCAGACTTTGCGAAGAGTCTGGAATCATGTTGTTCCAAAGTTGCAACCCTTCCAACGGCATCTCACCAACTACAAAGCAGTGGCCGCATCAACGACGGAATGGATTTGATGCGGATGCCCCACTCTTCGAAACCTTTATTGATCTGTCACAGCAATTTCTGAAGAGGATTATCAGATCCTCGAAATGGGAGACCTCGGAGTTGACTTTGTTGTCGTTGTGTTCGACAGGTACGACAGAAAAAACTCGATGGAGCACATGGAGCGCCAACGTAGATGTGCTGGCGGTTCCACACGAAGAGGCGGATACGGCAATTGTTCTCCACGCCATTGACCTAGCGAGAGACCACAGCAGAGTCATCATGCGATGTGATGGCACAGATGTTCTGGTGCTTCTGTTGTATCACTTTGACAAAGGCCCTTTGGTTGATGGAATTTACATACATTCTGGGCACTCTGGGAAGCTTGGCACACGCGAACGCTACATTCCTGTCCACACGATAGCCAGAGAGGTGGCCAACGGAGTGATTGCATGTCTACCAGCAGCACATGCTCTAATAGGTCGTGTCCTCGTCAAAATCGGCTAACGTATGGTGTTTTCCAAGCTAGAAGACAATGTTGACTCTGTTTATCAGCTGTCTGAGTATGGCGCATCATCTTCGTTGGACGTATCTCTAAGCAGTGCTCGACGGTTTGTGTTGTTGCTGTATGGCCAAATGGGCGGAATCTGCGACACACTGCGACGTGCTGAGGTATGTGCTTGCTTCAACAACCGAAAAATTGGCTGTTCTGCCCATGAAATAATTTGAGTTGGAAAAGTCGAGTAGGCTACACATTCCAGCTCTTCCCGGGATGAGGAGTCATGTACTCTCAATAGTCAGCGCTTAAAATACACGTACTTCCATAAGCATGGGCAGGCAGGATAACTGATGCATTTAATAATTTCATTTCAAGGTCCTAATTGTGTACGAATTGTCATACCGGTATAGCCTAGCAGTAATAGAAAGTGCAGTTTGTGTATTCAATTAGATGGGAATTGAGGCATGGACACGTAGGGCCTATCGTAAGAAATTATAGTCAGAATGGCACTACAAGTGGAATATTTCATAAAATGCCCGAAAAATGTTTGTGATACGAGAGTTCGGGAAAATTGCCACAATGGGAGAAACCGTATATAAATATATAGGACCCTGCAGTATACTTAAGTATACTCAAGTACTTGACGCCAAGGGTATCCTTTTATCATCTCATCTGATTTGCTAGCTGTGTTACAATTTGTCAAACAAAAATATGAACTTTTCCGAGTAATTACATCTGCAGTGTCATGGAACCCATATTTCACAACCTAATCTAATCAGCTGAAAACAATCTTTAGGAACCAACTGCTGCCATCTGGAGGGGGTGGAAAACCAAAAATTCCACTGTATGCTCCGCGCCAACTTACAGTGGCGCACCGCTTAGATGTTGCCCACTCATCAAAAGCTGGTGCCTCCCTGTGTCCCCTCAAGTTCCGAGAACCTGGAGATCGAAGTGGCTGGCCAGCGAGGGTAGTTTCGAATAAGGTTGAGTGGGAATGGCTGATTCGGTGCCCACATATGGTTCTGTTGGTGTTGCATCATGCATGGCTTGTTCTGGTTAGGAGAGTATTCAACGGAACAAAACTAAAAAGTAACCTATGGAGCGTGCTGCTAGTACGTGCTGTCTGCTGTACCACATGTTATGTGTGTTCCTGATAAGTGTATAGCACTGAGTTAATCCTTAGTATTCCAAAATCATTCATAATCCAACTAGGCCTAAGCTGTTTTCAATTAATTGTAAATTTGACAATTTTCATTCATGAGGAAAAGAAAGGGTGTGAAATAAACTTCAAATGAAGCAGTGATACAGGTTGTTTTCTATACTCTAATATCAACCCCTGGTGACAGCATCTCTACTGGACTGGATTATTGT
>JAUOBX010018898.1:0-20650 GCA_032360705.1 Eupentacta quinquesemita
TGAGTCTTAGGTTACCTACCGCCATCACATGCGACTGTTGGGGCGTTTTCACCAGCGCTGCTTTTGCTGCATCCTCTTTTATTAGGGTGACTTCATTACGAACACCAATCTCCTCCAACAGGCAGAGTTCCGGAGCATCGAGGCAATGCTGTCGAAGTCACAACATCGTAGTGCAGAGCATATCTCCAGAATGGACGACCATCGGCTGCCCGAGATGGCACAGTTTCGAGAGCTGTTCACCGGCTTCCGCAAATAAGGTGGACGAGGAAGCGGTACAAAGGCTTCATGAGATAATCACTCGATTACAACTGACCAACGCCAGCGATCCAACCGACGGGCATGAAGGCGTACGATCCACCAGGCTGTCTCCACCAAGCTGTCTTGTAATGATTCCACCAACAATGGAGAACAATCAGTACTGTACATAACGAGCAGCTAACGTGAACACACCTCGCATAAATTGCGTTTCAATTGTATATTATCAGACCACTGAATTACCATTTGTGCTGCCTCGTGATTTTCGGAATGTCACTCATGTCACTTTTAGATAAATCAATAGAGCAGTGTTAATGCATGCCCTTCTCGCTTCTTTTGAAGTTTTTTTTCACACATCAGAAGGGGCCTCCTTGGGGTGAAATGGATACATGGATCGATGCTCTCATAGGCGACATTTCCTGTTGGGACTCACTAAAAGAATATAATTGAAGGAGCGGAATTATTTCATACAACGGATTGAGGCATTATTATAGGTTAAAAGGTGTTGAGTATTTCCATCTTATATTATATCGTGAGGCAATACGGCAATTCAATACGTTTTTGAATACGCACATAGAGCGCACTTCATATATTTTGATTTGGGTTGAGATGCTCATAGTAAGATATATATTTTATAATATTTACATTGCCCCTGCAACTGATGTTTTTTATTTCCGCTGGAGTGTTCAATACCGCGTTCGTGTTTACACAGCTGCATTCATTCATTTGCTGGTGACTCTACCTTCCACTATTCCTTTTGCTGCCACCACCCCAGGAAAATATTCAATAACGTCATCAGGATTTCAATTCTAGGGAAAGGGCGGTGGTGGTTGGGCTCGAGTATTGAACGAGGGGCGCAGGTTACCAACTTAGCAGACATTGTTGGTTTTCAACCCTTCAGATGGCAGCATATTACTCTTCTGGAGTGTTTTCAACTATATATATATACATGGGCATCATAACTGCAAGGGTAATTATTCAAGAAATTTCATATCATGATTTTGGGGGAAATTGTAACACTACAGATCAAATAGGGTGATTCAAGGAACATAATACACCTTAATCTGTCCGATATGCCATCTTCTATAAATGTCCTCCTCACCATATCTCCAAGTACGTGCCATATATACCGCATATAACTTGTCCAGCCGGTGCCCTTTTTTCAATCCTCTGTCACATTTGTTCACTATTTATTTCACGACAATATTTTGGTTATATATAGGTCAATTCTTCCCATGACACTTTGTTAGAATGTTTTGTTTATCTGCCAAACTTCGTCTTGATACATCGCATGAATTATGCAAATTTCACATTTATAAAACCTAAATTGACCCCACGTTTGCCAGATACAAATACATCCCACACCCACTAAGCTGCGTTGATAAACAACAATGATTTCAAACGGCTTGCATTATGGGATTGTTAACTTCGAGACCCTCCCAAAAAAAAACAAAAAACAAACAAACAAACAAACAAACAAACAACAACAACAACAAAAAGACCTTCCGCTTCATTTTAGTCCGACAAGCGATTTTTTGCGTAGCGTAAATTCGGAAAATTAGTGGCCAGCCTTCCTCTGGCGTTGGAATGTAAAACGTTTCATACCAGCGACTTATTATTCCCAGACACTACTCGTGTAAACCACGGAAACGAGGCGGAAATTCAGGATATATGTGGATCTCCGAATCTGCGTTTGTGTGGGTTTCCTGTATATATGACCATTTCACATTATTGATATTATCAGTAACCTTGAAATCCCAATTCCTGTCTACTTCTCCCGAAGTTATAATATTGTCCTCCAGAGCATATAATTTCAATTAATAAAATGATTAGTATGTAGGTTACTCAATTCATTCTCATCAATTTCTGGTTTTTATATGTAATGGTTTATTCTCGCATGAGGATTGTGAAATTGATATTACATCATATTTACGATTTATTCAATTCAAATATATAGTTGGCAATATTGTTCTGCAATATTAAACGGCACCGTTGAGAAGATTCCTTCACAATTGATGGCAAAACCGGTACTATGAGTAATAGCCATTTAAGGGCTATACGTTGAACCTCCTTGCTCACAAGATCAATTGGTCAAGAAATGATACCATATTTCCAAGTCAGTAATCAATCCGACACTATTATTCAACTGACTGGAAACGTTTGAAAGGCTTAGGTTAATATAATTTTGTAATCGGTTAGACAGCTTATACCTGACCCATCGCATAAGTCAAAGACTGCGCATTCCCTCCAGCCATTTTGTTGAGAGTTTAGTGTGTATTTTGATGCGCATATATTCCATCAAAGGCAAGCTTATGAATAGTCTTAGCGTCTCAGAGTGAATGTTATCGAATGCATTTTATATCTACGGATTGAGTATTTGTTGATGTTCGTCTTTCACTAATGTATCCATATTTCTTTATTTATGTAGAGATTTTTTTAGAGCGAGTTGGCGAAGCATATTCAAGCTGAAACACTACATACACACAATGCTCCATCTGGAAATCTCAGGCGGGATTGATAAACTGCCAATTCAGAGCAATTCCAAATAACACACCTAAAGCTATATTCGGCTCAGCAGCAAATATATAAACCAAGCTGATTGTACAACTCAGTCCACACAGGTAGTCAGCAATCAATACATTCCAAGATGGATTTCATTCTATCGTAACAGAGGAATTAATTGACGTATATCTCAGGAAATTATTTGATACTGTAACTTCCAACGGTTTTGCTGTGGCCTCACAAGGGACGTGGAGTTAGCTGTAGTAACCACACTGTAATCAACCTGTTAGAGAAGTATACAGTAGTGCGGCAAGTCCTCCCCGATATTGTGACACAGTGACCTTTGCGTTTACATGCTGGAGGCTGTAATATTCTTTAGAACAAACACACCGTCTCTTGATTTCACAAGATGTACACCATTACCTCGGATAAATCCTTCCTCCAGACTACCTGCCTATCGAACTCGAAACTTTTTTATATCGCAAAAATAAGAACCTGGCGTTCTGGAATTGTGGTGAACGACGTAGTATTCCAATCATGCCGAATTATCGACATCATCTTGGTCCTAAGTAACTGGAACAATTAGGTACTCGTGTAAGGGACTCTCTCCCTGCTTCTGAGGTTCTAGAAGACTGTATATTTTGCACTACTATATTGCTTGCGTGTATTTGTTATGAATCGAACCGGGGATGAAAACAAGTAGTTTATACTATACTATACTATACTATACTATACTATACCATACCAGAACATTGATAAGTGCATGTCCACTGAAACTAGAACTGTGTTTCTACCTCACGGTGCCTAGAAGCAGCAGCTGGAAATAATGGCACGAGATACATTATTTACAATTTAGAACGAAAATTGATGAATGTGATCATATAATTTAGTCTCGAGGTCACTAGCACGACTCATCATTTCCCATTTCCAATCCGCTAAAAACATCCATTCATCACAATAATGATGCACTAGTGCGCTGAGCAGAAAGCCTGAAAATTGTTGTTGACAGTAGCAACCAGGAGAATAAAATCTACCAGTGTTAGCCTAATGCAAGAAAATATGTGTTGGACCTCATCGAAAGACAGAAAGACTGCTACGGAGTTCATGTCCTTCAAAAAGCACGGCTGGGTTTCTTGCCTCTCCCAATCAACAACCTCCTTCTGCTGCCATCCCGTCCGCCCAGGCATACTCACAGAAAATATCATAGAACTGTGGCCATATGGACTACTCTTTGCGGCCGATAACTTATTGACTGGAATAACTTGCCAATGATCCTACCTGTCAAGGTGCGTGGGTATCATTATATCGTACGTCCTCTGTGCCAGTTATTTCGGCGTAGGAAGAGGAACAGATGTCGTATCACGGAACATGTATTTCTATCACATTCCATAAGTAATATCCAATAGAACGCCGATCAATAGAGCTGCTGTATGTTTATTATTGTTAACCATTGATTCGTCTAGTGTTCTTTCATCTGTAGTTCAATTGCCTAATGCCTTCCAGACGTTACATGCAGCTACGGTAACTGGCAAAGATATCGGCGATGTGTGAACTATTCTGAATCCCACTGGAAGCGATTGCAATTACCACAGAACAACATCATTACGAGATCACAGTACATTAGGCATTCAACATTTTAAGTAACTCCAATCTGTTAAGTAATTTCAAACGAACACGCCTCTGGAAAAATATCAAAAGGAGGCCGTCACAAAATACCCAAAGGGTAAAATTATGTTTGTCATTTTTGTGATGATTACTTCATAACGCATAAACGCAGAGCAGATTATAATAATTTCATTAGGATCAAATCTATACGGGCGTTCTTGCATGAATGTGCTGCTATGTTCCTAAGGTATTTTCGGCTTGAAATGGTGTGGAACACTGACAAATGTTCTAAATGGCATGCACTACATCTCTGATATTCTAAATCCGGGCAGAACATTTTAGTAGGAAGCAAATGATTAATCGTAGAAAATCGAGCACCCCTCGAGACCCATTTTGAACACCCACTACTGTCCAAGTGCAGGATCTACCTCGTTAACTGAGACGATATCTTCAAAACTACACACTAGTCCTTCATGCCTATAGCGAAGAGTTGAGTTGTGCCAATTCGGCCTAACATAAACGTCAACCTCGATGTAAACCCACTAGAAGTCAGTGTAAGGTTTTATACGTATTCCCCATTCTGCCAGCCAGAGTGTAGTGGAAACGATACGTGTCACTTCTGAGCCTGTCTATGTTCGAGCCGGACTCATGGGAATTTGATCGCTTCACAATCGATTATTCAATGGAAACGGGATACGGCGTCTCATTTAGTCATTAGGGGACATAGTGTGATCAGGAAAATGGTTATAGAACATATTTTCTCAACATCGGTTTGTCATCAGAAAAATGTCATGAAACAGCGACATCAGTAGAAACCGGGCAACTAAATGCGCTACGTTATACAAAAGGAAAAGTCGAATATGTTCATCATTGGTATTACCAAAATTGCACTGGCATCGAAATAAAAGATTAGACTATATAATATTAGACTATGTCATATCATATAAAGCTGCATTGATAAAAAAAACTGCCTCGTCCACTCACCCCCAAAGGACGCTGAATAGGTGATTGAACCTTTGATACAGTAAGATCATAATATCATTCAAGTGTCAAATACGCGTCAATTCACGTATAGTTAGCACTACCAATAACTCCCGGCATGCTGTTATGAAAAACAAGCTGACGTTTGTTCACTTTAGGATTTAGGGGAAACAAATAGTGAGTCAGAAACTACAGCCAATAACCTGATAGTCGACAGCTGCTGTATATAGATTCAGTTTGGGCGATCCGCCATATTCAATTAATTATTATGTTCCCATATATTCATCACTGCAACTATAGCATTAACCATGTTATGCTTGATTTGCTTTGGGAATGCCTGAGGCCATAGTGACACGTCTCATTCAAACATGCTGGTTCAATATGAAACATGTTGTTCAAACTGCCATTCCTCCGAACAGCAGCTAGAAATAATGACATTATATACATCATTCATCATTTAAAACGAGCTCGTTTATTCAATCGAGCCACGGGCGGTTTAATGTTATCAGTGAAGTTGAAACAGGTCAATGGCACATCCCATTAAATCCCACCCGTTTTTTTTTCAATCGCTGGAAAATGGAAACGCATCAGCGATTATTGAAGTACTCCAGTGCATTGAACGACTGAAGAGAAAGCCGCAAAAGTATATGAACCTGCGTGTCGTTGTATCATCGGTTTCCTTCCGACAGGTGATTGCCAGCGATGCCTCGATTCACCACAATGTAATTCATACTCCTCCTCTCATTATCAGATCAAAATGTAATGGGGTTGATAAAGTAGGTCTATACCTTTCAATCCGTCGACTTTTTCCATGTATGGTAAGATAACTGTATTGCATCTGAGTGCATGATGATATTTTATTCGTCCAAACAAAACAGCCGGTTACACTATGGGAAAATTATGTAGGTCTTGTCAAGCTGCATGCATCCTCAGGAAGCATTGAACCTCTCGTGGTGCTAATTTTTTTAAATCGGTTACCAAATTTGTTACCCACTCATCCGGACACCTTGATTATCTACTAGATTAGGTAGATTATATTAATTATATATGGCAGCGTCGCGATTATTATCCATATGAGGCAATATCTCCCGATCTTCTAAGATATGCAGCATGAAGATATCGATACAACATGGCGATATTTACGTAGAAATGCTCAGGAGTCCAGTACATCCGACCAGTGATTCACAAGCGTTTGTGTTGCTCCGTGATTCCCGATATATTCCTCTTACCCAATTTTGCACAAATCACATCAACATAAATCAATAAGACCGTGGTTATGTATGGGCCTACTGGTTCTTCTAAATATTCCTTCACACATCAGAAGAGGCTTCACAGGGTGCAACGGGATAGTCGGATCAATGTTCTCATGGGCGACATTTCCTGTTGGCAGTGGAGACTCACGAGAGAATATGAGATGACGAGCGAAATTATTCCGCTGCATTATTTGACGGATGGATTGTAATCATATTGTAAACAATTACTGCAATTCAATATGTTTTCATGTATGGAAGATCTCAAATGTTACTTCAGGTTATTGTAAAAATGTTACGTTATTTCCGTAACAACCAAGTTTCTTCATTCTAGCTGGGATGTAGATTATTGCGTTATTGCTAGCAAAGTCGGTGTTCCTCGACTTTTTTTTTTCTTTCTACTTAATAACCCGTCATATCTGCAGACGATTCCGGGAACGAGCATGGTGTTTGGATTTATCCATGGTGAGCCCAGTTGAGGATCTGGTGTTATCATACCAGGTCATCCGCGCCCCCGTGTTCTCACTGTGCCTGGGACGGCACCTGACCGGAGGTCCCACAGAAGACCCTGTTGACGGGCAATGGGGCTGAACCGGTCCATCTGTCTCTGAACGAGTTTCATGAGTGAAGAGCCATCTTCCGTGTATCATTCGCATGAGTGACTCGTTGGTAACATGGCCACTCCAGCAGGCATCTCCAGATGGTACGACTAAAAGCATCCAGTTTGGCTGCATCCGATTTCTTAATTGACCATGTGGTGGAGCCATAAGTCAACCTAGACATAACAAGGGCTCTGATGACCAGAAGCTTACTCGCATCGGAAAGGTGAGGGCTATGGAGGTACTTGCACTGACGGAGTGTAGTCTCATAAATTACTATCAAATTGACAGATTGTCAGAATTGTCAGAATATCACGAAAATGAGAACATGCGATACACTGGGAATACACTAAACTCAATTGAGGCCTAACAAAGTAGTGTAATTCCCGAGCCCGCAAGGGAATGTAAGAAAACGTATATCGGTTGAGCCTCTTCGCTCTCAAGATCACTTGACTAATGCAAATACCATATTCCTGCTAACCATGGCACTAATCTGTCCGACACCATTAGTTCATTGACTTGGAGAGTTTGTGAAGCTCAGAATAACATATTTTATTGATTGATTAAACCGCTTATAACTAGTTTATCGCATACTGCGCATTCCTTCTAGCTATTCAATCGAAACTAAGCTTGTATCTTGCTGCACATGTATCCTCTTAAATAGACTACCAGGGTAAACTCTCGCAGAGATCAAGCGTCTTAAAGTAAAGGTCATTGAATGGAGTTCCACAAAAAATATTTATTTTCATTGTGACGCACTCCGTGAATTTGGCTCATTATTAGTATTATTAATATTATTATTATGACTGATAACATGATTTGGCGTACCTAATAGATGTCTGAATGTGTATAATGAAAAGATGTGTTGAATGAAAACTAAAACAGCTAACTGAAGTCTGGTAATATACATTCCGGTAATATCAGGTAATTCTGGTTGACATATTTAAGACCTTCACTTGGGCATCACTCGACCACAGTCCAATATAGAAATAGGACAATTTGGTCATAATTTGGTTCAGTTTGTATCTGTTTTTAAGTTAGTTTCCGATACGGATTGTCAGGTTTTGGGAGTGGAACAAAATAACAGTATTGTTTTCAGGTTCCATTCAATCATTAATTCTGTACAGGAGTTCATCACTGCCTGAAAACATGTCTAACTGAAAATCCTAGACGTGAATATCAAACTACCATTTCAACCAATTCCAGATAGCGACTGTTAAATCAGTAGCGATGACACAAACCGAGCAGCTCTACACAATAATATATTTTGCAATCAAGACATTCCTAGAAAACTCATTCGGGACGAATACGTAAATTGATGTATATCTCAGGAAATGACTAAATGCTGCAACTTCCAACAGTTTGGCTTTGGATTGAGTATTAGCATAACTGTCATTGATGTCTGATGTCATGCAGGATATGTATGAGACTTAGGGACGTTACATTTCGAACAGTTTGAATACCTTGGACTGGAAATTAAAACTGACCTGCCAATTTGCCTTACAAGGATCGTCGCATCAGCTGCAGCAACCACACATTTTGCCAATCCACGGATCGAAATTGGAATGATCCGTTGTCGAGCTATACCCATTGACATGCGGTTCATTTGCTCTGTTGTAGATGTTGTCTGCGTAAACTGAATTACAATTCGCTCAACTTGGTGTTTGACAGGTATACTATGCAGCCAGGGTAGAAAGCCTGATATACAAAAAAAAATACAGTCACATACAATACATACAATACATCGGGTTAATCTGAAAATAACATAAGTTTACTTCGTACATTCAGAAAGTCTCTAGCAGAACCTGTTTAAAATATATTTCTGAGTTGTGTTTCAGGCGTCTGTTTGCTCTGTTGCGATGGTAAGAGCATACCATGCAAACTATAGTGACCTTGAATAACAAAAATAGACGATGGTGGCTTCCCCCAAGTACTCGGACATCATCAGAGAGGGGGAGATGTTTGGGAAATATCATCCCGCTTGCATAAATATTTGGGAGAGTCTTGATCGGAGATTTTACATTAGCGTAGAGCTCATGGCCGACGTTTCAGAGGATTATACAATATTGTGGCAGGATTCGCCCATTATTATAATGCTTCCCAATTAGAGACATCGACCTTCAATCATTTTTGCTAGAAGCTGTAACATTCTTCAAGACAAACAATGTTGCATGTGGCTGGTCACGTGAAGTAACGGAAACGATAAAGATGACGACAATATAGCGTCAGGTATTCCATTATCGATTATGGTACAATGGGGTTGCGTGGTAAGAGACTACCAGTTGACTGTAGAGAGGTCGAGTCCAGGGTATAAAATCTGGATTGGTAGTACCAGAGATTGCATGGAGATGCGACCCTGTTTAGGATGCATTTTGTGTGGGGGATGAGCTATACCAATGACCAGGGGTAATACTGTGAAGCGCTTTGAGGCCCTGGCATAAGGCGCTATATGAATCGCAACATTATTATTGTACAAAGGAGTTATATCGCCCACTTAGAATACCAGTGGTAATAATTCTGCTGACAGAATACTATCAAGTATTCAAATTTGACGAACCGGCAATGCATCTCGGTATAACATTTCTCTAACCTTCTCCAGTGACGATTTATATGAGCTTTACAGCTGTATGACTCAGTGAGGTAGTGTCGATGGAAATGTCATCAATCATGTTCAAGCCGAAATGGGTCAATATGCACTGTTTATAAGATTCAAGAGATGGCGTTTTCTTTAAGCAATCTTTTGTGAACTGTTTTCTATATTTTGTGGTTATACATCTATGGACCGGACTTGGCGTTATCCAAAAATACGTTGTAAATCATGTCATCGCGATAATGGCTCTTGCACAAAATTAATTAGTATTTGCAGAGATGGTATTGGTTTCGGAAGGCTTACGATGAACTGTAAAATTGCGAGAATTCACGGTTACGATGCGTGTGCTCACAGCGAATAAACCTAATGAAATGTTCGGGAACATAATTTTGTACACATATCGACTTATCGTTACGGGGTATTTTAAAACTGTCATAAATGGACCCAGGCTGTTGTCCATGACCGACAGGAGTGGAGACGGCTGATACGTTCACCATTGCTGCGCCCCCACGACCCCGGTGAGTTATTTCACCAGTAAGCAGTAAGCATAAATGGAAAGTATGTAATTTCACCTAATCTTCGTCTGTGTTGTTGTCCTCAAGTGTGTGGGAGATAATAGTGATGTTTTGTGGTGAAAGGATTTATACTTTTCTCCAGGGGAGTTTGACCTACCTCCAAATGAACGGTATCTACATTGCGTTGCACATTGTTCGTGCCGCCCGGTCTCCGAGCGCTACCAAGTGACCTTCGACATAGATCAATAGCATTCCACGGATAATGCAACCGTGAAAAATAGCCAATTCTGAACGATGAAGTAACACCTGTAAAAAAAACATGCATTTATATAGCGCTTGATACAGCGTTTCTAATCGCTTCACAAAGAAGAAGAGAAAATTGTCACTTGAACAAGTGGGTTTACAGCTTCTTCTTGAAGGATCCCAGCTTTGTGGACTCGCATATGGATTGGAAGCTCGTTCCACATGGCTGGGGTCGCGACGGAGAAAGCCCGTCTACCATAACGAGTGCGAGGGACATGGCCGGGGTTGAAATCGTCATGGGATGTTGAAGCTGATCGTAACGTCATGGCTGATCTGGACGCTTGCCGAGGACACAGAAGATCAGCTAAGTAAGATGGAGCGAGGCCGTGCTTGGTTTTGTAGGCGAGGATGAGGATCTTGGATTGTAGTCGCTGTTGAATGGGGAGCCAGTGGATGAAACGAAGAACAGAGGTCACGTGATCATATTTCCTGGTGCGAGATACAAGGCGGGCGGCAGAGTTCTGAATCCTTTGGAGATGTTGTCATCTCATTTATAATATTACAACTCATTGGAACATTTTTCGCGTTGGCTCTTGTATTGAGGCGACGTTTATGCATTTTGTTGCACCCGCATATTGTGGAGTCCCAATGTTCAGGCTATAATTGTCCGACGTTCACTGTTCATGAGATTCAGAATGGCGTTGTCTTTTATCAGTCTTTTGTAAATTGTTATTATAACCTTTAGTTATAGATCTATGGACCGGTTGACAAGAATTCACCTGTTGTTATTGAGGAAAATGTTATAAATCATGTCATGGCGATAATGGCTCTTGCGCGAATTCAATTGGAATTTGCGAAGATGAGGTTTTCCGACTCAAAGTTTGTCAAAAGGAAAGAAGACTCCCAGGACTTGTAAATTGAACATAATTTATTTAGAAATGATTTCATGAACACCTCCAGAAGATGAAAAAGCATTAGAGTGAGCGATCGAGTAGATTTTCCTTATCTTCAGGGTTCTAAAGACTATCCAGGCGGTTGGAGCAAATGCTACAATATTTTCGGAGAATTCACTGAGAGCCATATCGAATATTCTTGACTGAATAATACTATTCAGTTCTCATACAGCGTTTTCCCATGCGATCATTCAGGCGTAACATTGTACCTAATTTCCCCGGAGAGCAATTGAGATAATTGTTTTACCTGAACATACACCGGGTAAGCATTGTGTAAGTGGGTCAAGGTATGTATGGGCTAAGTGTAAGATATTCCTGGTCCAAGAGGTTCTATAGGGGTACATCTGGGTTGCTGCCAAATCACACTTTCAGATGAATGTATAACAGTGAACGGAGAACTATGAAAATGAGTCTTCAATAGGTTAGAGAAGAAAGCCCATTGTAAGAGAATCTAGATCATGTAAGCTCAGTATAAAAATACATGATATAAGCTCGATGTAGGAAAATATAGATAGGCCCATGTGAGCCCACTGTTGAACCGTTTAATTTGAAGTGTATTAAATGCTACTTAATATTTGTTATCATCAGAATATTTCTTGGAACATTTGAGTTGTTTACTACAATTTGATCTAATCTTATTATAGGAAGATATGTGTATATATAAGCCTAATGGGGAGGATATCGGTATGTTAGCTCTCAACAGGAGCTTATATATGTATATTAGCTGACAACTTACGCTGTCCGATGAATATCGCAAGGAACACAGAACCGCTAAATGGATTACTTCAATAAGAGAAGTAAGTCCATTGTGAAAGGATAAAGATCATGTAAGCGCAGTGTAAAAATCCAAGATATAAGTTCAATGTAGAAGAGTCTATATATGTAGGCATACCGGTCATTTGTTTTGTTTGATTTCGATGTTCATGAATGCTACCTAATTTGCAAATCAGTCTCAGTCGTGTTATTTCCTTGTTATACGTGTTTAACGTATCTCTTGGAATGTCCTAGTTGTTCTCATAATTCATTGTAAGCTATAAAGGGTGAAACAGGATCAGTTTGAGAGGATCTTGGTACATTCGTTAAATATTTGAGGCTCTCAGAGGTATATCTAGGTTGCTGTCATCTCACGCTGTCATATTAGTGTCGTAGTAAACAAAGAACTGCTAAATTGATTCCTCAATAAGAGAGCTATCTGAACGCTTCAGCTATATCAACGTAGTTAATTCCCTGATCGGGGCAGATAATTTCTATCCCCTGTGGATGATCTCAGCATATATGAAATTAACTTCTAATGAATCCAGATAATTTACAGCTTGAAGTCTGATCTAGCCAATAGGGGAATATTCTGGAGGCTGACTAGTGAGGTAAATTGAATATATTCCTCAAGGAATTGGATGAACCAGTTATTCGAGGATCTGGGGTGATAATGAGCTAACCAGATCAGGTTCCATGCACCATTGCTATGATGTATGTATTCGCAGAAAATGCGTAGTTGGTATATTCCCTCTTACCCTGTCACTCAGTTTGATTTTGCTCATTCGAGAGGGTTAATCGGAAGACATAACATAATAAGTTTATTATTCTCAAATGTTCTCAAATTAGATTACAAATTATCCACGAAAACGGGGTACGGAATTATTAATTGTGACAACACACAATTTTGGCGTAATTCCTACAACTTTTCACCCATTTGTTTTTCGTGTGATACCCAACAGTGAGGTATAATCAAACCCCACCTTTGTACGCTGTTTATTTGATGGGTTATTACATTAGCAGTAGGCTGAGAAATGTTACTGACTTTCTGACCTTTTATCACCTACACATGAATCTAGATAATCTATGGGCCTACATGAAGAGTGACAATATTTATATATATGATTCACAAGACCTCCAGCATCATATAGATGGGACGAAAGGTTCCCCTCTGCGTGGTGTCTCAGAGGATTAACTACTGTACCAGATAGTCCTCGTTATTTCGTTTTTAGTTTTTTCCATGTTCCACTCGCTGAACACGATCCAATACAAGCCGGCAAGGGTGCATACCTGGATACAGCACTCTCGTCAGCGGCGAACCCTCGCCAGGTCACGGACCAAGGCGATGCCTCATGAGCGTGACCTCAATGCGAAGGAGGTGGTCATTACACGCAGACGGCGACATACATATCACCTTCCACTCATTGTGAGCAATCAGGATGAAGCACCTTGTTTAAGAGTGCAATGCGGACCAGTAATTTCCGGGTTACTAGCTCTCGACGCTCGAGCAAACCAAGGCGGAATAAATACAACTTTATCTGAATGATTTCCTAGTTTTGCCTCATTGCAACGGCTGGCAAGATATGAGCTCGTCCGGGTTTCTCGTTAACCGTGCTGTTATCTTGATTTAGGTTACTTCTGTCTCAGTGGATCTGATGATTCGCGAGCTGCGTTTATTTGTAAATTATAATGTTTTTTATGTGTTTGCCATATATCGTTTATGAGTGGTTAAATTCGACCTTCCCTTTAGGTAACTATCTGGAGAGCTATTTAGCAGGCTTGCCTGCCTGGAAACCTGGACCGATATTCTTCTGGGAGTCGGCTCTATCAATGAAAACATATATAAAGTTTGAATATTTTCTATCGGCTATCTATTCATCATATTTAAATGATATAGATGAATAGTCATTTTATTCCATGTGATTGTTCGAGTTTTGCCTCCTCAGGCAAAAAGTGGTCTCATAGAAAATACGTTGAATGAAATTGGAACTTTGCTTTCGAGCCGAGATGTTAAGAGACTCGAGGACGAATCCTTTCAGGTACCCAAATTGTGACAATGACAATTTCTAACAGTAAAATCAAAAGGTGAGAATAGTGCATATTGTGTCGTCCTTCTGTGTGCGGCATCAAATTCGGAAATTGGAGAGCAGACCAATGAATAAGAACGAAATGAAAACAATTATAAATTACCAAATTAATCAATGAATCAATCCATCAACCAATCATTGAGTGTATGAATGAATGAATGAATGGATCAACCAATCAATCAGTAGACAACCGAGTGACTCGATCAAACTCGTTGGAATATAATATTTGTCACCCAATCAATCAATCAAGTTACTAACGGAAGAAATGACTGAACTGAGTTAGAGTGTACATAATTATACTATTCTATAATTTTGTATGTATTTGTTGTTAAATGCCAACATCTCGATATCAATTGCCGACATTTTCAGGATTCTTCATCATCACTGTTCCTCGAATGCCGCTTGAGTAGCTTTCAGAACCTGCAGTCTCAAATCAAATCACATCCAGGATTTCTAAACGATCATTGCTGGTCACTCACTGGTATTGTTGTATTCCCTCTATTCACTGGCATTGTCAGTCTGTAGAGTTATGTAAGAAAACAATCAGCACGATGCTCTGATCGTCTCTCGACGTATCAGGTTCAACAACTGCCTGTCCAATTGGAACAATCAATTATTTACAGAAACATGTTCTTCCCATATCTGAAATTATCTAGGCGTTGGATTTTATTTCAATATTAGACAATATTGGTGTGATAAAGTGAATATGATTTGTGGAGTAAATTAATATTATGTAGCTCACATTACCAGTATCAATATTGTTATTATTGGAGAATTCCTCATACAATTACTGCTCGCTATGTTTTGGTACAATACACCATGACACGAATGTCGATTAATTAAATCTATCTGAAATGATATTTCAGAAATAATGATACCGAGCAGGTGAAACCCGATTAATCGTGTTCCCTATAAAACATATCGTGAGAATGTGAATCGCGTCAAGAAATTCCTAATGACAATATGACCATCACATCTTCGATTAATCTAGAAATGATTATTTTGGCTGATCGCATTTGCTTGCTCATTTCAACTGGTTAAGGACGTCACTGTTTGCTATGCCATGGGCTAATTCATGACCCGTATTGTCAACTCAGACACTGATTCTTGTCGTGGTCTACGTTTGAGAGAAATATGTAAAGGCGATTGGAAGACGAGAAGATCGAACTGAGTACATGTGTACTCCGCCACAGTCTCCGCCGCCGCTGGGAACATTGTGCGTGAGCGCAATAACTCTCTAACACTTCGCCTGATTCATGTGAAACCTAGTACACGCTCTTATAGAATTCCGAATGGATTTGAGAGTGGGCGTTGCCACTTAATCCGAGTTTGTCAAGTTTGTGTAGTTTTACACGAAACTTGGTGGGTACCGAATACAGTCGGTCGGGAAAATCATGGCTGTCATTTTGAGGTCACCGGAGGTCTCATTTGCGTGATATTTGCGATTCGATTCTACTTGGAGATGTATGCATGTATACATATATGAATGACAATCACCTTTCATCATCGACTTGTGAGTTGAGAGTTGTTGAATTCAGGTAAGAAAATTATGTCACGGTATAAGAGATATAACAGAACATGTTTATTATACCCCAATCAGATAAGCATGTGCTTGTTCACTTTAAAAAAAGATCTCATGGACGATGGATATGCCTAAGTATGTTCTCCCCAGTCCTGGATGTGAAAAATCGATGAATAATATCAAATTCCACTGGTAGTTTGTAAATCCACAATTATTTTGAGGGTATTTTCAAATAACAACTACTGGAACGGCTCTTCATACTCCTACGTAAATCTACTGACGCATATCGAAATAAAACACGAAAATATTCACAGTACGCCGAGTACGGTACAGGGATAATACACTTGTGGTAATATAGAGGGAATATTAGGTAAAGACTGGTAAATCATACCAACATCGAATATGTCGAATCGGTTCGTTGGAGGGGAATGGAATGATATTGACGGAGGCTCAATTCGAATACTGTGCGAGCCTACGAGAACTTTCCCTTATCACAGTAACAACGCGCGCGATGGGTTTGGTATGAGTAGTATTGGTTGCGCTCACCAGACCTTCTTAGATTTGGATGCATATGAGTTGGGCTGGGGACGGAATATGGCTCCTTCTTGACTGTCACACATCTCATGGGTACCACTGGTGTGAGAAACACCTGCCTACATAGTGACCAGGGGTGTCCTCTTCTTTGCCTCATTCCGGGCAGCTTGATATCCTTGCTCGACCAATCGTTTTCCTAGATTTTTGAAGGTTACAGTGAAGGCAGAGAAGTCTCCTGATCAGTTGAGCCGAGGCTCAACCTACAGTTTAGGGATTATGGTTAACGTGAGCGATTTGGGAAAGCAGTCTTCTCACACGTGCTCTTAGTTCACACGTGACTAGAAGAGGGGAATATCGATAGGGTCAATGGCTCAATGCCTGTTTATTGATCTAGCACCCTCTCTTGGTCACCAGAATTATTACGTCGTGTGCTGTCGGGCCTGTAAACCGAGGTAGCATTTTGTCCTACCTGTTAAGGCTGTGTTGAAGATATCCTTCATTATATGTGCCAGTCAGGAAAATGTATTCAAGTGTGTTGGAAGGGGAATACGGTCAAATCACAAGACGAGGATTTTCTTCTTATTGCATGATTAACAACCAATGAAGCACTGATTAATATTGTCGACAAATTGTCGGCACATCACTCATTCGTCCAGTATTTTTATAATGCCTTTTAGACGTTACGTGCGGCTACGCTTACTGACGAAGCTATCGGCAATGTGTGAGGTATCCTGATTCCCACTGGAAGCGATTGTAATTACCACAGAACAACATCATTACGAGATCACAGTACATCCATATGATTACTATATAACGCATAAGAACTACTCTGCCATTTCATTAGGATAAAATCCAGACGGGCGTTCTTGAATGCATGTACAGCTATGTAGAGATGGTTTGTGTTACATCAGAAAAAAACCTAAATAAGTTGAACATCAAGATAATATTTTGTTTAACAGCAGGGTAAAAATACGGTTATCAGAACAATTCACACACATGTTGTGGAAAAGTATTGAATAAGTAACTTGATGTGTTTTTTTCAGTAATATAACTCGAAGCATCCATTACAGTCTGTATTTTCCTAGGCAGAAAGGGATGACGAACGTGATTGGACCTATTTCAGAAAAAAACGCTGAATCTCTTGTATTGTATATCTTCACTCACATCACAGCATGAACCGAATTACATGAATATCACATTAGGGTGAAGAATTACAATATTGCCTCTAATAAGTAGAAGTAGATACAAATGAGACGAATGCACACTCGATAACACACAGATACAAACGATACGGCAGGAACGGAAGCTACTTTTGGGTCTGAGCTCCCCTTGGGCTCTAAATTTGGGCTAAGAAATTCGACAAGTAACAAATGATTGGCCGTAAAAAGGGTCACTCCTGAATACTATCCATCTCCATCAATGAGTTCATGGTCTATCTCGTTAACAGCGACATATCTATGCTGTGTGTGATACGTTCAAGTTTGCTTCAGTAAACATATAATTCCCAAACATCAGTTTGTCATAAATATGTTTATATAAAATTAGAGTAGTGTTATCGAAACTTTATTTGACTGAAACTTCACTCTAACACACCAACAAAAACAACTGCCTATTTTTAGCTCTAATCTTCCGAAAGATCCTGACACGTCTGTATCAATTGACGGAAGACAGTGATTTTTGCATATTTCCCACCCCCTCATGTGTATCAGTGAGCGGACATTCGACATTGGGGTATATGATTCATGGAAACAAATAACGCATCAAGCATCGAAACCCCACTCACATGGAATGTAGAAACTGTTGGCTGCTGTGTGGTAGGATCATTTGCCCTATTCCGGTTTGTAATCACCAGTTTATTCAACGCTGCCACATTATTGGATAATTTGGGCTTTCTGAGCCTTGAGGGTTCTGATGGCTGAGGCATGGCTCACCCCGGAGTCGAGGAGCAGACAAGAGGTGATAAGCACCCAGTGCATCCCACTCAAATATCGTAATGTGTTGACAACTGGGTGTTTTATGATTTAGGAGAGCGGCATTATTTCGGAGGCAATCATAATTCAGTGATCAACTGTTTTCATGCTGTGCCAGCGGAAATGTCTTCCGAAAATAAACAAGGGTCGTAAAAATAAGACTTTTTGATTGGTTCATACAAACAACAGCTGGGTATAATTGCACGATGTAAATCATTCATAATTTAGAACGAAAACTAATGAGTATGTTCATTTAATCGAGTTTCAGGTGGATACATACTCCGGCGAAGTTGAAACAGGTCAATGACACGTCTCAATAAATCCTTCAATTTTGCTCAAATAACGCGGAAATTCAATAAATTCACGATGAACCGTATTCCAGTGCACCGAGGGGAAAATCGCAATAGTACATGAACCTACGTGTCGCCGCAGTATCCGTTCATTTTTGATAGTAGGTAGCAATTAGGATATTGACGCCTCGATTTACGCCGATAGAATTCCGTCATCCGCCCGAATCGATTTTGGTTAATTCCCAGCATAAAATGCAACATGGTTAATGAAGAACGTCTACCGCCTGTTCCGTCGACCTCTTTTTATATACGCTACAATAAATGTATTGTTTTTCACATAATAATGATACTTCGTCCAATATTCGCATACAAAAGTAATGTAGGTCTTTTCTTTATATAGGTCTCCAGATACGTTACCCATCAATCAGAACATATGGTCCTTTGTGGGATTCGTTTCATTCTGATTTGATACCGTATCGTTCACAAACGCACGATAGCGCTTTGAGGCATAACTGCTACAATATATTATCAGGATGTGTGTTGGTAATGTGTGCAGACTTGATACCGGATTATGCACTGAAGCAGACCAGCACTCTGAAAAAAAACTTGTTATGCTATATTTTCAGAGTGAGTGTTGATACTGTTCATCTTATATATATATACTTTTTTGCTGGATATTAGTTTTATTTATTATATGCGCAGCTTCATTTTCATTATTTGTATGCGGAACATGGTGTAGTACATACGAGTCGTTAGATAATTAAGCCTTGGTAGACCGCGTTGGTGCATAGGAATTGCGTTAGCATACAACCCCATGTACGGCAGTTAGTATTTCGTATCAGTGAACCTGATGTTTACTTGATCCAAATTCCTCACCGATTTCATGGGATTAACGATGGCGAGTTTTATAACATAGAGAAGGATCAATAATCACAATCAACATCAAAAATTCAGTTGGGTAAAATAAATAAACCAGACCTGAAAAAATTGTTTGAGATCGTAATGACCGAAAGTGGTTGACACATTGATTCTTTAAAATATTTACCAGGAAAATATGAGACACGCACCTGATACAACTCAGTGCGAGTGATACATTTTCGAATATCGGATTATTTGTTGAATTATAATCTAATAGATATATTCAACGAACGGGAATTGTTCCAACTGTCACGTTCAAGGTATGGTTTATGCGTTATCAGAAACTTTTTAGGCGAACACTTAATTTCTATCCATATAGAGCTCATCGCCAATCTGAGAAATCATCACATCAAAGGTATCTTGAGCAACATATCTGATATAGGAAGGGGGAGTATAGGTAATGGAATGATGTGTTTTGATACACGAATTGATTGACAAGCTTAGTCGGTTGGAAAATGCAGAAGAGCATCATGTGATAGAAATTGCATTGGTGTTTGATTGATAGCAATGTTCTTACTCTGTGAGGCTTGCTCCGAGCCTATTATTATTCTAGTCTACCCACCATCGAGAGGGGAGTAATAAGATTAGGTTTCCGAATACACAGATTGATTGACAAGCCCAGAGGCTTAGCAGGCGGAAGACATATCACCGAACACAAAAGCATATTTGTATGGGACATTGTATCTCTGGAGAAAATGTAATATCGTGATGGATAGCAAGAGAGTGACTCTATTAATGTGTGTTCCGAGTATTCTATTAGCGTAGTTTACTGACGTACTTAGCCCATCAATAAATTAGCTCTCCCAGGTAACAGGACTAATGTAGGTTCTATATGAATATATATGTAGGTAAGCTATAGTGTTCAACTTGTATTACATATTTAGGCACATATTCAGTATTAATGAATTTATACAATATTAGTTGTGTGACTAATATCTAAATGAAGCGATATTCCCCAACCTCCCACGATATGTAACATAGAACTGACATTTCATGATTCTTATATAGCGAGTTTCCCGTTAAAATGTTCAACATTCCATTGTTGGCCGGATCACCATAGTTTGTGTTGCTTCGTGACTCCAA
>JAUOBX010018899.1:898-14184 GCA_032360705.1 Eupentacta quinquesemita
GATATTTTTGGGTTCTTCCCCCCCCCCCCCCCCCTTCCACATCCGCATACATGGAATTTCGCCCTATCGCACGCCCCAAAATCATGGGATTGGGTTATCGTGTTTACAAGCCAAATTCTTGTATTCGTATTGAAATGTTGTTCCTGTTTTGTCTCGTTTCAACTTACGTCACATGTCATATTCCATATTCATCACACAAACACTAAGTCCGATAAAACAGTCACTGCCTCACTGGGAAGCTGGCACATGAATAGCGAACCTGATAGCGCTTGTCCCGATGCGACTTCTTGGGGTTTGATAAAGAGAGCCTTGGAGAGGGCGCTACGAACTTTCATTACTCTCAATAATTGACACATTTTTAGAAAAGCTCATTGAGAAAATACCAATATTCTTCTTCCTAAATATTTTCGTCTGACGTGGATACAAGGATTGAGTCAATTTTGTAGTCTTCATATACGTGAGAAGATATAAAATCCGGGCGTCCCAGTTACGAATTACAAACCACACTCATGGAAATGATTGAAAAAAACACACAGAATATGTCATGCAGTGACATGCAGGCAAATGAGATACCGTTTCCATATATTGGTCAATTCTTTGAAATATCCACCAACTCGAACGCTCCACGCCAACCGCCGGTGGCGCTCCGCTTAGATAGTAACACTTCGACCCCAAAAAATATTTCAGCCCCGCCGTCGCCCCGCCACTGAAAAAAATCATAGCTACGCCACTGTGGGGAGGAGGTCGTTGGCCTACGCAACCTACCATAATACCAGTAGCCTACCACTGGGACTCTCCCGTGGCCACGCATGAATGCTACCTGTTAACTGTACGTCCTATTGTCCTCAGACACATCGCCGTACGTCAATAAGTGTCGGTCACAAACAAAATTGTCGGTCCCAAAATGGTTTCCCCCCCCCCCCTGGAAATTTATGTATATACGCCCCTGCCTTTGATCTGTCCGTTCTCTGGTTGCCGCCATCAACGAGGCTAGTATTCCAGAGGTTACTACGTACTAATGGTACAGCCACAACAAGTACAGAGGTTACAGGTTCGAGCCCGCGTAGCACCCTTGAACAAGGTGCTTCATCTCGATTGTTCACAATGAGGGCTCCTATGGAAAGCAATGCTTCGGCACTGAATCAGGACTACCCTCGTAAAATATGACAGAAAAAAAAAAAAAATCACTTGGGGAGGTAACTCAATACATTCATATTCGTATTACACTTTACGCCGAGCAGACCCAGAAGGGTCCGACGCGCCCTGGCGTTCAGGCGGGTTTCAAATAGGGGTCATTACGAAACATACAATCAATGCAATGCAAGGTCAATCTGCAAACACTAGTGTCTAGTTCCCTTG
Organism: Eupentacta quinquesemita; assembly: GCA_032360705.1. Taxonomy (NCBI): domain Eukaryota; kingdom Metazoa; phylum Echinodermata; class Holothuroidea; order Dendrochirotida; family Sclerodactylidae; genus Eupentacta; species Eupentacta quinquesemita. Next base: position 2,258 of record JAUOBX010018899.1, read on the forward strand.
CGATAACCATGAATTAGAAGGAGAAAGTTGGACCGTTATGCCTTTCTTGTTGACCTCGCATTAACCTCTGTCCGCTTTTTCGATGAACTTCCGAGTGCCATGATGTGTTCTGATCAAAAATATGTAGCATATGAGTTTACCCTGTGTGACCTTCGTGTCAATAATTAGTACGGTTAGGATTGTCGTACAGATTTGTGATGATGTTTTTCTCCATTTGGTGTGTCGAACCACATCTGAGCACTGAGGTGGAAAGATCAAGAGTCGAACGAATCCTAACTCATATTTCGACATACTATAGGGCAAAGAAAGAAATGATTGTCCATGTCAAGATGTGATAGAACTCTGTGTACTCTGTATGGGGACTAATCCAACTCCCTAGTTTATTGGAATCCCGGTCTTGATTGTGTGAGTGGTCAACGGTTGGTTTTGGTACCCGGAAACGTTCCCCTTGCTGGGTACCGGTATGTATTCTTGAAATTGAAACTTGTATTAATTGGTTCTGAGTTTACCTTCGCCCTCATAGTTACATCCGGGACTAGACACAATAACGAAATGTATCGTTTGTTGACCACACGTGTTGCAGTGACACCGAACAGACCTAGCAGAGTGATCACGAAGTGAGAGAACTCAAGGCATTCACAGTCGTGAAGTGCAGTGATCTAGCCAAACACCGAACAGACCTAGCAGAGTGATCACGAAGTGAGAGAACTCAAGGCATTCACAGTCGTGTAGTGCAGTGATCTAGCCATACATCGAGCAGACCTAGCAGAGTGATCACAGAGGAAGAGAACCCAAGGCATTCACAGTCGTGTAGTACAGTGATCTAGCCATACATCGAGCAGACCAATCAGAGTGATCACAAAGAGAGGGAGAGCTCAAGGCATTCACAGTCGTGTCGTATAGTGATCTAGCCATACATCGGGCAGACCTAACAGAGTGATCACGAAGAGAGAGAGGGAGAGCTCAAGGCATTCACATTAGTATAGTACAGTGATCTTGCCATACATTGAACAGACCCAGCCGGATTAACCTTGACATAGGTCACCAGATGTCACTCAGGCTCCAGGGATACCGCTTGTGCGACCACCCTCCACTCCAGATTATATTTCTGCCAACATGACATTGTCCATGGGAAGTAACCTAAATCCCGATAGAAGACGATTTGATGTTCTATAATATATCAATCTCAAGGAAATTATTTCATTCGTTCACAGTCGTGTAGTACAGTGACCTAGCCATACATCGGGCAGACCCAGCGGAGTGATCACAAAGAAGATAACCCAAGGCATTCAGAGTCGTGTAGTACAGTGGCCAAGTCCTAGATCGGGCAGACCAAGCGGAGTGATCACGAAGGAAAAGATAACTCAATGCATTCAGAGTCGTGTCGTACAGTGATCTTGCTATACATCGGGCAGACCAAGCGGGGTGATCACGAGGAAAAGATAACTCAAGGCATTCACAGTCGTGTCGTTCAGTGATCTTGCCATACATCGAGCAGACCTAGCAGCATATTCAAGGATAAATAGAGAGAACTCAAGGCATTCACAGTCGTGTAGTACTCACGTACAGTGGCCTAGCCATACATCGGGCAGAGCTAGCAAAGTGATCAAAAAAAGAGGGAGAGCTCGAGGCATTCACATCATAGTACAGTGATCTTGCTATACATTGAGCGGACCCAGCAGGATTTACCTTGACATGGGTCACCAGATGTCACTCAGGCTCCAGGGATACCACTTGTGCAACCACCCTCCACCCCAGATGATATTTCTGCCAACATTACATTACCTGTACCTGAAAAGTAATATAATTCCCAATAGAAGACGATTTGATGTTCTGAAAGATATCAATCTCAAGGAAATTATTTCATTCGTTCATTGACGTCGCCCAGGTCCACAGCACTGTGTTACTTTCCGTCTTCGAATATCCTCGAGAAACCCAGAAACTGTCCAGCTTCTACTATGGCAGTCTCCAAACTGACCGTTCTCTTTGCAGTACTCGTTGTCTGTGGCCTGGTATCTCAATCCTTGGGCTGGCGGGTAGAATACCACAAGGTAGGTTTCATTTTACAATCATGGCAACCCTGACATATATAGAGCGCGCCCTAGACCTTGTGTGGCGTTACGGCGAGTCTCCCCACCTCCTTCATTACTGCAGCCTATTTGAACATTTCCGATAATAAGGCTTCTATTTTCTTTGCCGCATCCACATTCATGGAATGCCGGCTCGAATAAGATACATGGTTGAACACCTTTTAGACGCATGGCTTTCCGAGCGTGAACACTAGCGCTCTGACGATCAAAACACCTTCTGAGCTCAGTATGTGTTCCAACGCAATACGATATGGGTTCCGTCAGAGACTGTCGAGTCCTCTCAATCCGATTCCGAGAAATGCCCAGATATCAATAATTTAATTTGTGATATCCATAATTCGATTTGAGATATCAAGAATTCAATTTCTGATATCACATTCTTCATTTGTTATATCCAAAATTCAATTTCAGATATCACGAGTTCAATTTCAGATATCACGAATTCAATTTCAGATATCTCGAACTCAATTTGTGATATCATTAATTCAATTTCTGATATCACGAATTCAATTCAAGATATCATGAATTCAATATCTGATATCACGAATTCAATTTCTGATATCACGAATTCAATTTCTGATATCACGAATTCAATTTCTGATATCACTATAATTAGAATTTTAGATATCGCTAAATGAATTTTGGATATCCAAATTGGATTTATTGATATCAGGAAATCAAACCTTTTTTTCTTCAATCCAAAATTATATAAATAGATATCTGCAATTATGGAATAAATGTTGAAACGGCTTTCCATACGGCCGCCGTCAGTACTGACGATTGGCTATCATTCCATCGCATTTCCTTGTCATCTTCTTCCAAGCAGCTCTGTTCTGAGCTAGGCGCTTAGCTTCCACGAGGCTCAACCCTGTCCATCCGCTGGTGTTGTCATTCCACTGCCTCTTTTGACGTCTAACCTCCCTCTTTCCTTCAACTTTCTCTTCTATAACTTGGGGTGTTAATGAACTGCAACTTCCTCTGAGGATGTGGCCAAGGTAAGATAGCTTTTCTGCTTATTATTTCCCCAAGCAACTGTCGTTTTTCTTCCAGAATGCTTCTATTCGTCTCCTTCCTCTCCCAGCTAATTCCCAACATCCTTTCAGGCCACACTCCGCATCAAGATTCCGACGAGACTCTTTTTTTGTGTGGACGTGTGTGTGTATGTGACACTTTTTTGTCTACACGATACCTGTAGAATGCAATCATGTAACAAGTTCAAAGTTGGTAGATATGTTGAAGATATGGTAAGGAAGATCCCCTTTGTATTTATTGTCAGGTCAAGGTCGTTCGAGGTCAGAAGAGGGCAAAACTCGAGATGCTCGTCTACACGATATCTGTAGAAGGCAAACATGTAAAAAGTTCACATTAGGCACATAGGTTACAAATATGAAGATGAAGAACCCTATTGTTTTTTTGTGTCAGGTCAAGGTTAGTCGAGGTCACAGTAGGACTTTCCTCATATATCTTGACAACGGATCATGTCATGGGGACAGCCTAATGGAGAGTTTTGTTCGTCTGTGTAAGCTGCATTTGGTGACCTACTTTTACATCATTTGACCTCTTGACCTCATTCGACCTTTTGATCATGTGACCTTTAGGGTTATTTTTTCTGACAACCAGATTCCTTCTGTTGAAGCAATCCATAAAGTCAATCACACCACCATTCTACAATACTCCTGTTACAAGTTACCTCAAGTTATCGATCTGCATGTGTTCACGACTAACTATATACCACGTATACAGAGTTTCGTTCGAATCCGACAAAGTTAGGAAAATTACGCAAATTACACCTCCGATGACCTCGAAACGACCGCCATGTTTTTCAGGACCAACTGTAGCCCACATCCACCAAGTTTCGTGCAAATCGGAAAAACTTAATATTTTCACATAAAACATGCAAAATAGAGGGCAGTATTCACGCAGCAATGCCCACATTCAAACCCATCCAGAATTTCCCTGGGCGGACATGTGTGCCAAGTTTGAGAGCAATCGATCAAAGCGTTGAATAGTTATTGCGCTAACGCGGACACTTACCGGGGGACGCGGACGGACGCGGCGGATACGGCGAAGGCGAACCCACGAAGTAGGGTAGCTATAGAGTTTGCGCTCAACCAAACTCCCCCAATTACTCGAGCTACCGTACCTGGCTAGCTGATTTTATTCTTCTTGCATAGAGAAGAAAGCAACACGCTCCACTCCACGCCTCCAGCCTGTTTTTTTATATTCCTTGACAAAAGTATATGCAGTCATGGCAGTATGTGTAAGTGTATGTGTGTGAGTATGTGTGTGTGTGTGTATGTAACACCTGGATAAGTCAACCCCACTTGGGTGGATCAGCTCATACTAATATTTGTGTTCCCCATAAGGAATACATCATCTCTATCGTTTTGGGGCCAGGTCAGATGTCATCTGAGGTCAACAGAGGTCAAAGTCTGAAATATTGTTAACAGCATGAGTCCTGAACGCTCAGTCCGATGAAGCTGTAGTTTGTGAAGAATTTATGTTTTGGCCAAATTGATAACACGATAACTCAACCCCACTTGGATGGATGAACTCATACTCGAACTCATACTTGGCATATTTGTGTTCTTCATTATGAGTGCATGATCCCCATTGTTTTGGGGTGAAGTCAGAGGTTAATGTCTGTCATGATGATGCTTGATTTGGGCAGGCAATTACAAAAACACTATTGTGCTGTGGGATTGTACACGATCTCTACTGTTGATGTCATCAGAGGTCAATGCAGTCAAGGAATCACTAAGCTTAATGACCATCTGGTTTAGCCAGCTGTACGACCAGGCACTGCCAGGGAGGTCGATATGATGTCTAAAATGGCATGATTGGAATTGAAGCAAGGGGTCTCTGACTATCAAGCTGAACGTCTGGATGATTGGTATTCATTTACCCTTTTTTCAGCCGTTATCGATCCACTGCAGGATGAAGGCCTCAGCATGATATCTCCATGAGCTTCTGTCTTGTGCCTGCAGGTACCAGTTCACCTCTCCCCAGTAGTTTTGTAGCTCATCCATCCATCGCTTCCCCTGTCGTCCTCTGTTTCGTTTGTTCCCATATTAGTGATCCAACGATTGTCCTAACTTCGGCTGATGTGGCCGGCCCAGTCCCACTTCTCCTCCTTAATAACCCATCACATATATTGTACCTGGGAATTCTAGCAAGGTCTCAAATATTTCCATGCTCAGATTGTTCTCTTTCATATTCCTTCTCAGCATGAGTTGAAAGAACGAGAGTATCCTCTTACCGCCCAAGACCCGTCTGAGCAGATTGCCCTCGAACGGAAGTTGGCAGCTGAAGAAGCTCTGGCGGATCAGCACGGCGGCGAGAAGAGGAGATGGGAATGGCGTGGTAGAAGGGCCACGAGACCCCTATGAAACACGCCAACTTCGAAGGCCATCATTTACGGTGGAGGGAGAATAACTCATATATTTGTTTGTAAACGAAAGCCATAGCCATATTTTTTATTGTAGTTTTCTATATGAATTATTGTTGGTGATTCTGTTTCTCGCGTCGGAAAGTTAGTTTTCTCTGGGTTTGTGATACTAAGAGAGAGCATAATGATAGTGTGTTAGCATCCGTGTTTATCCTCAATTCTTATCGAAGCTTCCGGATTCTGTTAAAATTGTCATTTTCCCAATGGCCTGAAATACATACAAGTTAAACTATGACTGTCTTTGACGTTTTTGTCTAAAATGAAAAGCCAACACGGATTATAGCGAGTGAATCCATATTTCAGTTTTGGAGCGCTTCATTTTTCATGCCTTGCCTTTTGCCAGAGTCAAAATAATCTATGCACTGATGCGGATGTGTGTGTGTATGTATGTATATCTATGTCATGTGGATGGTCATATGTGTGTGTTTGTGTTTGTGTGGGTTACACCCCTTGTGGAGACGGTTACTGTTAGACGCTGCACATGTATAGACAATTCATATCATGGTATGTTGCTGTGTAGGTTGATCATATCATGTGGATATATGACCACACGATCCATATTAGCCAGTTGTCATTAGTAGGTAATGACATCCTAATCCTACTGGAAGCTCACCATGTCAAGGGTCGCCGCAGTACAGTTACAGTCTCTGTTGTTCAGTTCGAAGCCATATCCGCTGGTTGACGCTGTAGCATCTTGAGCAGTCGAGCATCACACCAAAGAAATGCACGATGGATCGTATATTCGCTTGTGCCATCTCTAAGCGAACGGAATTGTTTGGTAGGGGAATTCCGTGTAGCATATTTCGACTATCGCAAGGCGTTCGGATTCTATGTGCAGCGATGCTCACTGGAGGATACTTAGGCAGCGTCATATGAGCGGGAGAGTGGCTGAGCGGTATCAGTGTGACGTTTGGCGATACAAAGAATCCGGCCTGTCCCGGGTTCAATTCCCGCATAAACCGTCGGGCGTGCTACCGCCTGCTGTTGTGCAATATACATGGTAATTATCGGGGGTTGTTGCGGTTGAGTCTAGCCGCAATAAGTCTCGTCGATCGCCTGTACGCAGTTACCGTGGTTGAATTTCGAAAAGAAGTTCTGCTCCTCCAGGATTTGAGAGAGTGGTTAGATGTGATGTGATGTGATATCTTAACCTCTTAGAATATAGACAGCATGGCCTTGAATAGATCAGCGAATCAGCATTTCTAACCAACGGATCAGATAAAACAACGTGTAATCGACGGATCAATATGTGTAGTCGAATTCTGGATGGGCCCATGCACAACAATTATAATATTACAAGCCACTTATTATTTATAATGACCACACGTAGGCCTATATGTTATTACAGCCAAATCGACAGGTAGTTACTAACGGATTAGAAGGCAAACTGAACTTAGTACCGGTGTATATTTACCTTATCCACTTTGAAGGACTATATACTCTCAATAATCTTGTGCTGAAAGTTTATTCCCGTTCCACCGTTGTTAGAGGTCAATGGGCACTTACGCTAGTGAGGTCATGTATAATTGACTTCATTCCATATCTGATAAGGTCTCCTGTTTAACACATTCTTGGCCCCAGACCTGCGTGTGTGAAAATAACGGATGTATTACTCTTTTGCGATACCCTACTGATATTACAAGGGGAACCGGGCTGACCTGTAGGCCTACTTTTGGGAACCATGTAGCAAACGAAGCCAGTCAACTGGTGACTGAACAAGAATATTGTAGGTAAAAAAAACAAGGTCGTATAGTCAGTAATTCATGGGAAACCATACGGTATAGAAAGCCTTCTGAAAATGAAGAATTGAAACATCGACTCCCCAATTTTGGTCCAGGATAAAATCACATTCGTTGATAACAAATGTAAAAGCTGGGTCTCACAGCTCTGATGTTCCCTAGCGGATGCACTGTTCGCCTGTCAAGATTTTATTTCTCTGAAAGTGGCTCATGATATTAGGACTAATGATATGCTCTAAGAGCCTTTTCCCATGAGTAATCTGATGATGGAGGAGAGGGCAAATAGTAGGCGTACTGCCATTTACCCAGGTGTAATCCTAATCAATATTATGCCACCGTATGCACGAGGAGGTTCATCGGAAAATGGAACAAATTGGTTCAGGTTTCTACTTTCTGAAACTGTAACAGTATCGCTATGACCACATTGAGCGGTCGGCCTGTCTGTACTCCCAGCACATTAACACTCGGGCATGCGTACTGTAAATTTGCTTATCCAGCGCCTAGACATGGCTTCTAACAATCTCCGATTACTCTTTTTTTACGGTTTACCGAACCCTCGTCAGGTCACGGACCAAGGCAATGTCTCTGCAGCGTGACCTCGATGTGGAGGAGAGGGTCATTCCACGCAGACGATAACATACATATCACCCTCTCTCATTGTGAGCAATCGGGATAAAGCACCTTGCCCAGGGGTGCCACGCGGACTTGAGTCGCTAACCTCTGGATTACCAGCTAACTGGGCTAGCACGTCCGCCAAAACTACACGAAAATGAACTAATGCAACGCCCTTCGTTTGTCCAGCTCGTTCAATTCCGCCTCGACATTAGCCCTCGTGAAAGTTCGAAGTTTGAGGGCGTTCCTTCTCTTCCACTGGAGTTCCCCTGATAAGCAACATGATCTGTTCATCCCTGTGTTCTACCGCCCTCATATCGGAGGATCAATGAGAGACCTCAATGCATTCACAGTCGTGTAGTAATCACGTACAGTGATCTTTCCAAACATTGAGCAGACCAAGCAGGATTTACCTAGACGTGGGTCACCAAATGTCACTCAGGCTCCAGGGATACCGCTTTCGCGACCACCCTCCACTTCAGATGATATTTCTGCCAACATTGCAGACGACCAGACTCTAGGGACTTAGGGTGTAATATGATGCCCAACAGAAAGGCGATATGATTCCCTATAAGATATTAATCTCAAGGAAATAATTGCATTCGTTCATCGACGTCGCATCGGTCCACAGCACTGTGTTACTTCCCGTCTTCGAATATCCTCGGAAAACACAGAAACTGTCTACCTCCTTCTATGGCAGTCTCCAAACTGACCGTTCTTTTCGCAGTATTCGTGGTCTGTGGCCTGGTAACTCCATCCTTGGGCTGGTGGGGCAGACACCACAAGGTAGGTTTCAATTTAGAACCCTGGCAACCCTGACATATAGAGCGTGCCCTAGACCTTGTGGGCGTTACGGCGAGTCTCCCCTCCATCACTGAAGTTCCCTCTAATACACCCTTTGCCCGTTCTCTTGTTGCCGCCACCAACCAGGCAATCACTGGGGGAGGTAACTAAGACATTCATATTTGTATTACACTTTACTTCACCTACATCCGTCCTATATTAGAGTATGGTAGTATTACTATCATTTCTACCAGTTTCACCAATTCAAAAAAATTAGGGCGCATCCACTTTACTGCCCTGGGTTCATGCCTCAAGGTCCCTAGGTATACTCCCCGAAAAGTGGTCCTGGATGCCTTGAATTGTGATTCCCTATAGATAGAACGAGAAAGAAAAACAGAAAAGGACAAAAAGAAGAGAAAATAGGCTAGAATCACACCGTGAAAATTACCACCGTTCCTCAATGATCCCCAGTTCCGCTTCTTAGCATGACTTTTTACCGGCAAAAAAGGGGCTTGGAGTCGTTTGTGCCTCTTGGATTTCTATTAAAGTCTCGTGCCAACTATAGTCCCCATCCACCAGGTTAAAAAAAATCGACGGCCATGTTGTTCAGAACTAACTATATACCACGTCCACCAAGTTTCGTTTGAATCCGACCAAGTTAGGAACATTTTCAGTGTAGGCCTACTTGTGTTGATTTTTTTTTACAGATAGGTGTTTTCATTGTTATTTGCCCTTGTCTCCAGTTGATCTAATAGGCCAACCACCTATTAATTCCGCCTAAGCACTGACAGGCAGGAAACCAGATAGTACCTCAATTATCTAAATTAATAAAATAATCCGTAGCATTACTTGATCGTAGCGTCCTCCATAGTTGTTAGTGAATAGAGTATTTATTTTAGTGTACTTTTGTTGATTTTGTTTCGAATGGGTGTTTTCATTGTCAAATTCCCTTACTCCAGTTGATCTAATTGGCCCACCACCTATTCATTCCAGCGGCGCACATCTGTTCTGGAGAGTGGGGAGATGATGTTAGGACACTACCTAAGCTCAGCGCCACCATCGGTTGGTGCGGAGCGAACAAAGCGAATTTTGTGGTTTTCAAATCCTCTAGATGGCAGCAGATGGCTTCTAGAGACTATTTTTAGCTAAACCGGTATGTATTTTGTATGTTGTATGTATATGGTTTTCATGACACTGTAAATGTGATCAGCAATTTTTTTAAATATTATTCTTGACAAAATTATGGCACCTCAGATCAGATGGGATGATGGAAGGATCATAATGAATTCACTAGCTGGTACGTCTCTCTCGTTGAAATACCCCCCCCCCCCCTCCCTCACTAATTTATAGGCCTATACCGTATATTTCATGGCAATTGCCCCGACCACTTCCTATCACAAACATTTTTCAGGCATTTTCTGAAATATTTCACTTGTAGATGCCTTTCTTGCCAGATATTCAGAAAATCCCTGCCCATGCATCACCATGTAATTGAATGCCCAGCCACATGGCACTTTCCATTAATCCTAGGCTATACCAAGATGAATCCTTTGCATCATACAACATCAGACGTGTTTTTACGAACCAAGACTTTAACATTGGAATGAGGAACTCCCCGAGGTATACCGGTATACTGTGGATGTTCGCGTTCCAGGCATTCCGTACAGAGTCACCTCAGCACAGGGTACGAAAGAGCAAGAAGGACCGTACTGTTCAGGCAATCTGATGATGATCCTAAAAGTGATAGGCTACTGTTGGACCATCGATTGGCTGCGGCCTAGTTGATTCATATCAGCTTTCAACATTACTTATTTTATTTTATATCATTTCATTCAATTTCTTCTTCCTATTGAACTGTAAAGTGTGTGTGAGAGGGGGGGGGGGGGGATGATTGACCGAAAAGTTGGGGGAATATATTCTCTCCCCCCCTCAAAACCCAAACCACTAAGCATATCAATGGTGAGCACACGTTTTTTTTGGCAAAGCGGGTGACAAATCACGTTGTTATAAATTGTTCGGCCAAACTGTGACATGTTACCTGCCATGTAGCACTCTCTATGGTGTGCGATTGAACCGTAAAACAATCCAACATCCACCACCGGGTATTTTGCTTATTGATGTAATTTTTCCAAAGTTATTGTCACAGCGAAAGATGATCAAATGGAAGCAGTCCAATATTCTCGAAGAAAGTATTTCGTCGGACAGTATATTCCGAGTCTCCGATAACCAATCGTTAACAGATCGGTAGCCGAGGCTATTAGCAGACAAAATGACCATACCACTTAGCTATGGCTGTATTCACTTTTTAATAGATAGTTTGGGGTTAGGGAGTTTGGGGTTGTAAATTCAAACTGTTCGTGGAAACTACAGTCATTATGGACACAACTGCTCCTAGCAATAGTATAATAATAATGTTCGTGGTACCTGGTCGAAATCTTCTGTTGCAACTGTTCCCAAATCAAAACGATTGTGCACAAGATATTTAGAGGATGCAAACCTGTATTAAGTTCAAATTAGAGTTGTGAATGTCGTCAAACAATACCCGGTATAGCCATATGGCCTATCATTGGTTTCATTGAAAATCAATTTATTCATTTGTCGCCTTCCTTGTGGAAATATCTTGTAACATAACTTCGTTATAACGACGAACAATATAAAGTAGAGAAAGCATGGAGTCAATACAATATCGAGCAGAAAGCTAGGTAAGGACAGTAATGTGATCATATATCTTCGTCTTTGATAGAATATGGGCAGCTGAATTTTGCACACCTGGATTAGAATCAGTGTTGCAGCCTACCACAAAATCACTGCTGAATTGTCTCCGAGAAGGCAAAATTAGTTATTGCCATAATATGTTAGACCCTGGTCCTTTGTTTTTGAGGTGATATGCTGAGCGACGAAAATGAAACTGAGATTAAGGTACTTTCATGGCTAAGAAGCAATTAGGATGTAGATAGCGATTATTGGGATGTAATTCACTGGGCGGTGACAATTTTGGAGAATGGTAAGCAGACAACTGGACGAATTTAGCCACACCTTTGCTCATTGAGTTAATATAATCAACTCAGTTACTCAAATGCAAACACTGTAAAAAATATGCAAACATTTCCTCAAAAAGTAGTGTAGCATCTGCACAGATAAGATGTCTCATGTTGGGTTATTTATTGAGGGTATTACCAGGGGTCAATGCGCAGATTTTTACAAGAATTATCCCTAGTGGCTAACACCAACCCCAATCCCTAACCTAATCCCCAA
>JAUOBX010019010.1:0-14183 GCA_032360705.1 Eupentacta quinquesemita
ATGCCTCCGCCTGTTTGATAAAGTGCAGTCAGCTTTGCAATTGTGGCATATTTTATTTGACCATCACCTAGGCCTAGATAAGAATTGTTTCCTAGCCTAGGCCCCTAGGCCTAGGCCTAGGCTATACTCACGTCAATGGAGGCTGAAGTAGAAGAAGTTACTAACTTGAAGAAGGCTCTCCTGGACTCGTCAAATGGGCCGTTTCTTTCCCGTTGTTTCCGGCCGGGGCTTCGTATGGGAGTTTGTTCGTACCGCACTGGGAAAAACTACAAGTTCAACTACAACTTACAAAATGTACCACCAGCTTCGCATATATTCTTGCAGTTATACTTTACTGGATCAATCTGATCGATACTGAGTACTACTAGTGATACTACAATACTAGTGATAAGTGCAGTGGTAACGTCGGCCACCTGAACCACAACAAGTTACAACGCGAATTCGATATGAGACTGTAGTACTAGGTCTACACACTGCAGGGTACGGGTATTACTGAATGTTGTCTTGTACGACGTACGGGTGTACTACACTACAGAACGGGTGCGTTACTGCTTGCATTGCATTTCTCTCGGCCCTGTAGGCACGTAAAAAGTTTGTTGACATGTCTATTTATAGGTCTGGAGCATATAGCTATATAATACTACTATATAGCTCTATGGTCTGGAGGCTGGTCTACCGGAAGAGGGCGACATGCAAGAATAGAGTCCCGGAATCGAGAGTGGTGCTCCTTTAAGATAAAAAAACAGCAAATTGATATCAATATATGCTTTCACTATTCTGTGTATCATCATGAGAAATACTTATGTGTTGGGAAATCGTTTGACGTCAGTTGAAGAGATCAATGACTTTACAATACAGAACAACAGCTGTTCAGCCAGTCAACAACCACACGTAGGTGAAGTCGTTCTATTTTTAACATATTCCAATTTTTCATCGGCTTCGCAGATTAGGTTAGCACAAGACGGCTATTTTTAGCACTCCCGGCGGCTTTACAACTATTTATTTAATGGGCAATCCCAGGGCGAACGAGGAAAAATCACGACATCTTCAGGTCAAACACGGTGTGTTATTACAATTGTGAGATTCCATGTAGGTCGACTTAGGGTGCCGGTATTTCAGAGGCTCCCGCTGATTTCATCCTAGTTGTAGAATATGAAACGATGCGCACTATAATAATACTTTTTCAACACAGAAAAGATTCAATATTTGCTAACGCTGATCCTAATCCCCAACCTACTGAATGAATGATAATAATAAAAATCGAGTAACTAATGGGTGAACACCTTGTATCGAATACGCAGCAAAATTGTCATTGCCAGTTGCGTCGAATTATTTATTCTGTACGCTAGTTTTGTGCCTCTTATATGTTATAATAGTGTTGTCAGAGTGTACGGGTTCCAGTCTGACTGCCGCACTGTGAGGCGTTTTCCGGAAATCCATTTTCATAGCGATCCCCGATTTCAATACTGGATTTCCCCTCTGATGAGCCATCTGATATGTCCATCCCTGTAATTTGCATCAAGGCATTCATATTCGTGTTGCATACAGTGACCTAGCTGTTGGCCTACGCCGAGCAGACTAAAGAGTGTATATGAGTGCAGAGGAAGTGTGAAAATTGTCATCAGCAGCGCCCTATATAGCATACCATATTCGGGATAAATAAAGTGAGAGGGAATTGTGAATTCAAATGGCGAAATAGTTTACCTTAAAAAAAAGTCAACTATTTACCCACAATCCTCACCATACTAACCATACTTTTCATACGTTCCAGATTTCTCTGCAGATGGCTACTGGTAGCTCATTATATACGAGGTCATGAAGAAATCATAACACATACTGCCAAATAGCGACAGAGTGGCCGAGCGGTATCAGTGACGCTTGGTAATACATAGGTTCCAAGTTGTGCGGGTTCGATCGCCGCATTCACCGTCGAACGCATTCTCCAGAGGTGACTTTACTTTTATACAGTGACGACTGGCGTGGTCTTAGTGTGTGGCCTCGGGGATATGAAACAATGAACTCCCGCTCCTCCAGGGTCTGAGAAAGTGGTTAGATCCTGGGGTTCACTGGTCGTCCGTCGGATGGGGACGTAAAATGACGGCCCGGGAAACAGGTTTGGATTAGTTTCAGTACACTCCTGCCTCGGTAGCATTCGAGCACTAGTCGAAAAAAAGGTCGGAGTTATCGGCGGTGCTTACCCACGATCAACACGGCCTTGGTTCCTCAATGAGCCTCCAGTGGCTTCCTGAACCTGTAGCAAACGAATCGAATAGTTCAATTATTTAGCTAGTAATGCAATATAGGATTGGGCAGTATTTTTTGCAGATGTGTAGGTTGCCCACGAAATAATCACATAAGGACAAAAACTAACATACTAATTACATTGATAGACAACATTCCTAACTTATTTTCATTTCTTGCATATACGTTTCGAATCAATAAAATGTATCGACGAAATCACAACTTACTGCTGTTTTTCTAGGCAACACACACCGTGTATCCCGTTCCCCCAAACCATGTACTGTGGTTCTCAGCCCTTGAATTGTTGCATCGCAACCATAATTCTCAATTGCATTACTACTGACTACCGTGTATGAAATGAATTTTCGTTAAATAACTAACGTTAACCAGTAAAAATACGGTTAAATACGGTAAACACTCGGAACAGTATGGTCAATGTTTACATGGCCGAAGTTTACGATGAGAAATAGCGGTTTCAGTTTTCTGATTCAATAGAACAAATGCCCGTGGCAACCACGGGAAGACTTTCTTCCTCGTCGTTCTGAGAGCGAAGCTCTCCATCCCCCTAAGACTTAATAGTGCCATAACTGTCAAGATAATTTTTCTGACAAGCCAAAAAGCTGTCGGCAGTAAGTTTCTCGGAATCCTTTCGCGAAAGAGTGTTGTCTTCCTAGCTGCAGCTTGTATATTATTTTATATTCTTATCATTTCATCTTGATGATGTCAGGCCAGGATTTGTGCAAGCGACCGTGCGTGCGCGTACGTGTCTGTGTGTGTTCGAATAAATGCCTTTGTCGTTTGACACTGTAATAAATTACAGTGAGTAAGAAAATATACCTCTAGATTTTACAGGGCTTAAGATCGCACACTCACGTCATACGTACGTTTGGCTGACTTATATTATTGTCATCTTACTCATTCCCACGTATTTCTGAGACTTTAATTCGTTTTGTTCGTATGATGATCTATTTATTCGTAGTAGCCTATTTTGTTTTGTATTTTGTATTTATTATGTCATTTCAAATGGATCACCTTTCGTTCGCGATTTACGTCCAGCTGCCAGATCCACATGAACCCGTCATTTTAACACCCACGCATTTGTATAAGTACGCACTCAGTACTCGGACGCGATTTTCCGGCTTGGTCTTCTGATGTGATTAGCGGCAGCCATGGTATTTTTTCAGTTCCCGGGAACTGTCTTGCTTCCAGCACTCGGTTATCTCCATAATGCTAAGCCGTATATTTTCTATGAAAGAACAATATGACAGTATTCAGAAAATCAAATCAAACACGTTATTAATCATCAAGTTGATATCAATCCTCGTCGATGTCGCTAGGCAGGTGCACCTTGGTGATACGCAAACCACGTGTGCAATATTTCCTCTTGTGCTTGCAAGTTGCGTCATTAGTCACGTACGTGGTATCACATCCTTACATTGGTCATGCCTTACTGATCCGGGTTATCACTACACGACAAACGCCAATGTATTAGGCAGTGCGCCCCTGAAAATAAATCATGTTTCAGACAAATTCTTTTCGAGAAAGAGGGCTTGTCAAAAGTTGTCATGGCAGTAGGGTTGTATGATCTAGGTTGAGCCTGTCAGTTTAACTAGCGTTGCCTGAGATAATCATTCCATATATGATATTTGAATTGTTTTAGATAGTTGATGGTCGTATTGTAACTGTGTGGATCCGTATGTCTTTACATCTGGAATTCCGGAATTAAGAAAGAGAAATTAGGAAGATAGTAAGGTTAAATCAGCTATTTCCCAACCGAATCACCCGCGGGCGCCACTATGAAGATTGCCCATTCAGTTTAACGTTATCACTTATTAGATATACGCGCCTGAAACAGCCGTTGTTTTGCCTCCCAGTGTTTTGACTTTTAAATTCGACCAGAAATTGTATGGCTTCCCCTCAGTTTACATCAGGCGCCTCACTCGAGCGAGCCTGCAAGAAGGGTAGAGTAAAACAAATTGCCGTAATTCTGTCTCTAATAGAATATGAAAAGAAAGGAATCGTCGTAAATTATAATCGGTGTGACGTTTTTGCATTAGATGCCGGGGTTCTCGGGACCCTGTAGCGCCATACGAGAGGACGATTTGAAGGTCATGGTGATTTGTATTCAAGAATAATCAAGAATCTGTCCTTCTACTAGGCACGCACGCTTCACAACTGTCACAACGAATGTTTTAGGATAATTAAACTGACAAAATTGATGTCTCCTGACAATCGACCTCTGAAAATTCGTCCAGATGAAGACAGTCAGTCATTATTGTCTAGCTTCAATTTATTGATTCCTTTCGACTATCATTTTGATGCTAACCCTTTGCCTACCACTGTTGGCAAATTTCCAACATTTCAGTCTCGATCGTTAGCCCCGATGTATCATATAAGCTACAGGGGCTCTTGTCGGTGTCACGCTCCGCTCGAATCTAAAGAAGTTGCTCCGGAATCAGGCCGAGTGGTTTCGTGGGCACCGGGGCGTGACATCCGCCATTGAATGATCAGCCATAGGAGCGCCCTCAAGTGAAATACTGGCCATTGTCGTGCGTGAGCCTCGTCTGGCTGATCCCGCCTTGTTGCTCCACTAGATTTCATTCAATTTCATTTCATTTATTTGTTTCTCCACATATTTACATTATAGTTCAAGCAATCACATGCCAGAGATATTACAACTGGAATAGAAGTGAATATGCAAGAGGAAGTGGTCTGGAAACCCTTGAGGGCTTATCAGAAAACTGTAGGCCACTCCCATATCCTCAGCATGTCTGGTATTGTAATGATGTACGGATTGGTTGAGCCGATAAAATGTGTTGAACTTTGAGGGTTATAGACCATTTTGACTCCTGTATATCAGTATATGAGAACGGCAGTACTGAGAGATAAGATGTCGGAGACTTTAAGCATATTTAGCTGAGCATATATCGGTGAGGTGCTCGCTCGGAAATCAGCCATGACAATTGCACGACACGCACGATTGTGTAGGACTGCGCCTAACCAAATAGTGGGGCAGTAAGTGAGGTAGGGTGGCACTAGGCTCATGTAAATCATTCTCATGATGTTTCGAGGCAAAACATATTTTAGTCTTGACAAAACACCAACACTTTTTGCCATTAGTAAAAAAATATAGCTGACTTGGTCATTCCAGGAAAGACGAGAGTCTATGGAAACACCTAGGAACCTAATACTATCTGCTTTTACCATTGACTTATGATCCATTTCATTATCATAGTTATACAAATTTTACGTGCACTGAAAATCATGAATTTGGTTCCGTCAATATTTAGAGATAGTTTGTTTGCAGAGAACCATTAGCTGAATTTACCTAGCTCTGCGCAAGTTATGTTTTCCAGGTCATCAGGGTTTTCACCACTAAAAAATATGTTGGTGTCGTCGGCAAAGAGCACTAGAGAGCATTTTCTGATACACTTCAGATAACTTTGATATAGATGATAAATAGAAGAGGGCCAAGTTTTGAACCTTAAGGAACACCGCACTTAACAGTAAGTTCCTCAGAGGTGGTACCATTTACTGTGAAAAACTGTTTTCTAATATAAAGGTATAGCTCCTGAACCAGTCCAAGGAAATTCCATGAAAGCCGTAAGTAAAAAGTTTGGTTAATAGCAGTTCATGGTCCATAGTATCGAAGGCTTTGAAAGATCTAAGAATACACCTATAGAGTCGCAATTGTTATTTACCGCATCGTGAAGTTGCTCTGTAACATCTAGAAGTGCCAGCTCAGTAAAATGGCCAGGGCGGAAGCCGTATCGGCTGTTACTGAGGATATTTTTGGCATTAAGAAAATAATTTAGTTTATCGAACATAAATCCTTCTAGTAGCAGCTTAGAGAGGCAAGGAAGAATGGATATTGGGCGATAACTTACCAACCTCATCCTTTTTACCCTTCTCGAATATTGGTATGACTTTCACAATTTTCATTTCGTCAGGAAATATACCTACATATATATAGCGAATTATTTAATATGTGGGTAAGAGGCTTTAAAATCGATGGGAGGACCAGCAGGATAATGCTTGGTCTGATGTCGTCTGGACCAGACGCTTTTTTTGGATTAGGATATTTATTAGCTATGTTTGCTATGTATGGTATGTGTGGGAGGCATATGCGCATGATGAGGTAGCATATTGTTGACAATGAGTCAGAAGATATCCTCACAGAGGCCTGCGGTTTGGTCTTACCAGCTGCTGTGATGACGTCATCATCGGTCTTGGATGAAATAGAAGAAATAAATGAAATAAATGACCGAAATATCCTCACATTCATTCGCTGATTCTATTCATACATCCCTGACACACTACTTCGTACTATACCAACAGCCAGCCAGGAAAAACAAAAAGGCAAAAGGTAATCAATTACACGGATATTCTACATCATACATAAAATACTTCACACTTGGGCGCAGAGCGAATATTCTCTCTTTAGATGAAACTCGTCTGCTCTTCAATCCGATACAGCATTAACCTGAACTTACATAAACAGAGAGATCGTTGAAAGAATTCAATCCTCGCACCAATTACCCTTGGAAGTATTTCCTGGCATTTATATCATCTCTGGGCACTTGTGAATCTAAATATAGTCCTGCTGCAGCGAAAGGTGTGATACTCTTTTTGATCTGGTAACTCCCCCAGTGATGTAACAGTTGAGTTGAGATGAAATAGGCTATAAGCCTACTATATATGACATCTGGAGTCCATAATTTGGAACACTACGTGGAATGGTTATCTGTTGGAACGGGATAATGAGTGAAGTGCATCCTAACAATGGATCCAATATCTCGTATGAAAGTTTTCGCACTCAAATAATTGAATTTAGCATAATTTTGTAAGTGTATATACCGCCTGATATGTTCATTGCATCCTGCTGGTACCTCACGCGGCAATTCTGTATGCTTCTTAGTCGCGCTAAATCTCTATAGTGTGAAGATCATGGGAAAGGTTGGCGTAAGACTATTAGCGACAAGTTTGTAATGAGCTGTTAAATTTAAAAAGTCGCCTAATTATTCAGTTGAATTGACTGATCGATGAAGTGCGTATGTATACTGTTCAGATGAAGTCCCACACATACTCCCCGTTAGCTTGCAAACGAATGATCATGAGGCGGACTGCAGGGTAGTCCCTCCTCCTATAGCAATTTCCACCAAGAGGATGAACTGAATACGGACTCAGTTATGATGTCATACCATCGTATTTCCGAAATGTGCATGGACGGAAGGCAACACGTTTTGAAGGGTTGAAAAGTTTACAAAACAACAACATTCCATTATTGTCTCTTAAAATAGATCAGACGTCGTCCTAGGCTATGTTACTATTAGCAACGCCAGAGACAACTCACGTGAGCGAATCGCCAAAATCGTGACATAGGAGTAATATTACCCAATTACCATGGTAGATGAACGATCTATATCACTTACAGTACGTGGATCGGGCAGACGCATAACAACATGGGCATATTGCCAAACATGATAACATTCAAAACGTGCCCCTTGGGGATACTTGCCTTGTTGGTTGGACTAATGGCAATCATTCCTCAAAGCGAGTACGGTATGTATATGAAACTTTCCCCATATCTTCCTATTTTATAAGAGACACTACGAATGTAACAGTAGGTCATATCATCGTTGTGTTGTCTTGGCGTTCTGCCAAATACAACCCCACAATCCGTGACACCCACAACCCTCTCCATGATCCAGTCCATACATGCATGTGTTGAAAAATATAGGGTAGGTAAAAAAAAAGGGCAGAAAACCCTTTATTGGAGGTACAATGACTGCCATCTCCAGGAGTGATCTGAGCCAACAGACAGGCAACATTTGGAAGCCTGGCGGATTCTCTCTCCAGATCAAACTCGTGTGCTCTTCGGTCCGATACAGCAATAACCCGAAATTGCATCAACAGAGAGATGGTTTGAAGAAATCAATACTCGCACTAAGTAACTTTTGAAGTATTTCCTAGCATTCATATCCTTCCTGGGCACTTGATCTATTAACTCTCCTAGTGATAAACCAGTCTAGTGGAGAGTCTAGTAGGCTTATATGAGTCTACTATATATGGCATCTAAGTTCAAGAATTTGGAACACCATGCACGTGGAGGGGTTATACGTTGAAACAGGGGAATAAGTAACGTGCATCTCAGAAATAGATCCAATTTCTCGTATGGGAGTATCTCAATTCAGCATAAGCATTCAGTACCTCGTCCATGTTTGCTTCTTCATCGACCCTTATTCTTTAAGGATCATGGAGGAACGGTTGCCGTAAGACTATTATTGACATGTTTCTGATAATAAAAAATCACTAAAAACAATATTTAGGAGTCAATCTTCAAAAAGGTACCCGTAGCTGAATTATTCGGTTGAATTGACTGGTTGTTAAGTTTGCAATGAGTGCTGATCGATGCATATTGTCGTACCGATGTACCACATAGACTTCCCCGTTAGTCTAAAAATTAATGGGCATCGAACGGACCGCGGGGGAGTCCTCCCTTCTGAGCAATTTTCTCTAAGAAGATGCAAACCAAGTTATAATGTCATAACATCGTATTTCCAAATATGTGCAGGGAAGGCAGTACATTCCAAAGAAGCTATTTCGAAGCTATTTCAATTGACACATTTCATTCGACCAAACTATACGATGGAAGGCTGCTGATTCATTTGTCAATGAACGTGGACTCAGGAAAAAGTAAACTGAGTTGCCACAGGCTTTCTGAATAAAGTCCTCAGTAGGGACATTCAATTCATCGGCATATTGGATTATTTGACGTCAACTGAAGATATTGATGACCTTACAATACAGAACGGCAACTACTTAACCAATCAACAGCAATACTACACGTAGGGGCATCGTTCTATTTGTAGAGGCCTTGCAGATTAGTTTAGCACAAGTTCATAGAAAACAGTTATTTTTTGTGCTCCCGGCATTCCCGCTGCTTGCCCGCTGATCACGTTATAATTGTGTGATGTAGGTCGACTTTTGATGATATTTTTAGACTTATCTATAGAAGCTGCTATTCGAGTTGTGGAATTCTGTTTTTTTAAAGGTGTAACGATTCTCAATAAAATATATTTTTTCGAATACAAAAACGCTTCTCGGAAGATGGAACGATGCTCACAAAATCCTTTTTTTATTACAACAATTTTATTCTCGAAAGATGCGCACTACATATTAAACAAACCCCATGTTCACACTCAGAGGAAATTGCTTAGATGCTTAGATTCACATTCAACTAACAGGGAAGACTGCGTAGTACTAGTAGGTCTGGTGTTCACACTGATCCTAACCCCTAAACTAATAATAAATACTGATGAACAGTCAATATTAAATAATAAAAGTGACATTTATATAGCGCAAATTCCATTCGAAAAATGCTAAAATGCGCTTTACAACCCAAAAAAAATAACAGAGTAATTAATCGAACGCTCTTCCCAACATGAGCGATTTTAACTTAGATTCAAATGACTTAATAAAAATAGTCTCTCTCACTGTGATGTCGACATTTATAATGTCGTCAGAAGATAATGGTGTTAATTTCATTATTCCGTAGGTAAGTGATGTGTCACGTGTTTGTTAGTGTTGCATACAACATCTTAGAGTACACGGGTCTCATTCTGCCTGCCACCCTGAGAGAGGTAGTACTGGTGGGGCGTGTTACGGGAAAACAATTACCGAAATGCTAAGTCATGATATCACCGCCATGCTTCATGTTGCTGTTCAATCGCGAAGTATCCGCTCGTCAGCTCTATCCTCACGTGTTGTTGAACTAATAACACGATGTGTCTCTTTTTTCGATCGGTCCTTCTCCGTGTATGCATCCAAACTAGGGAGCCGGCTACCCGATCACATCTAGAGTTTTCGGGTCTAGGATTTGAAGCCATGTGTTGCGCCTTGATCAATGGGAGTTATATGGGTGGTTCGATCGTCTGGCAGATGATGTCTTTCAGGTACGAAATATTTAGCCATTGTGCATTCAGTAATGAGACTTGTTTAGCACTCGAAGGAGATTGTATAGTTGCCAATGGTTGTAGTTTTTCTGGGATGCCTGCTTGCGTAATGACGTTAAAAGCCATGTTGCGAAGATTGGGCAATATTATTTCAATATAGCACTGCAGATAATACTTGATTAGGTCCTATGTTGCTGTGAGCGTGGTAGGAGGAATTTACTGTTGGAGAAGATGTTTGGTGGTGAGAGGATACATTACCCATAGAGGGAATGAATCCTCTCACACCTAGTGAGAGAGTTCCCAGCAATCCAAGAAACAAAGTTGCATGATTTCTCCATTATGAAATTTCAGAATCCCAGGATGAAAATGTTGACGTACTCTATGTATCACAACCACTGAGGCTAAGCATGCTCAAAAACAAGGACATATGTATGAAAATAACACGACACTATTTTTGGCAAATCAAATTCCATGACTTTTTCAAATTATCTCACAGGCTATCGTCGGGATGAATGCATGTCACCACAGCATGACAGCGCTCGCTGATACTAACTTAATACTAAACTCAGTACTATCTACTAAGTTGGGCTTAGGTTACGTCGACGTCTCTGCGTACTGAGCCGTGTGTCAGACTCTGGAGTAGGTTAGGCCTAACGGAAAAGACCACTGACTATAGCGGCAAATGTAGAAGATGTGGTAAGCAATAGCCAATGTGGCAATCCTGATCTGATAATCTTTCATTCTTGACCGATAAACCAAGTTTATCGAATACAATCCGACAATCTTGGATTCTCGTTCGATAATCCAGGTTATCGAAACAATTGTGATAATCTTGGATTCTCGACCGGGAATCTTGGATTATCAACCGAAAATCTTGGATTATCGACCAAAAATCTTGAATTTTCGATTTATTGGACATCCAGTTCGCCATAACAGCTCCTTAACATTCGAAAGGATTGGGCTAATCCACTGTTTACTGACGACTGTTCCTCTTGAATTCCCCTGCAATTCGAGTTTGAGACTCTGGTACGATAATGGCATATTGACAAATTGCGAAGTGGCAGCGTCATAAGTCCGTTTGAGCCATGGCTTGAGCAAGTCGGTTTTGTAATGATCTTCCCACATATGTTACATCGTTCCATAGTCCCTTGAAGGTATTACAAGGTATTCCATGCGTTCAAACGCATTTGTGTATAGTCCTCAGTTTTCATCGAAAACCTAACCACTTAGTATTCCAGTATCGAACATGTATTTCTAATTATTTCAAGAGTAGAAATGATGAACCCTCATCCAGTTTTGGGTGGTGTTCTTCTCAAATTAGTTTCATGACATCCCGAATATTAGTTGTATCGGTGATTTTCACTCACAAAACACCCAACGTTCAAAGAACTAGAAGAACTACGCCTAATATCTAGTCGTAATTTGTGTCGCATTATTCAAAGATAACGTTGACTCTAGTTTACCATGCAGAACGTTTCTTTTCGTCATATGTGAACGATTGAGCACATCAGAAATGTTACAAATAGACCTATACACATATATAGCAGAATACTTAATGCCAATGATAAGTCTGATCAATCAGCACTATAAAAAACAGATTCCGCCAGTGGGGGTACGTCTACAATGATTTATCCAGAATTTAATCTGCATTGCGTATTATTTGGTCAATCGAAGAACAAAAACAGGTCAACAAGTCAACTCCCTCTGATAATTGTTGATGGGCCAGGGAATGTGAGTGATTCTCACTGGCAAAACATTCGTAGGTTTGATCGCAACGGTAGGAACAGTTTGTGGGGTTTATAAATGTTGAATAGCAGGATATTACGATGATGAAAACGATTTCAAGAATGTTGTCAATATATGTCTAACCTCAATTCATCTGCAAAACAGCGTTTCGAGCTTTTTCAACCTTTCACAAAGGTTGATAACTCGTGATAGGAGTAGTAGTAGGTTAACGGCATGCTATCCCCCCGGAGTGCTTTTCTCATATATCAATGTTTAATTGATCCGGCTCTTACGTAAATAATGAAATAATTTACAGTTGTCTGGAGGGGGGATCCCTCCAAATACTTCGTCACTGGGTGCAATGGATAAACCATTGAGGCATTAGACAGATATGTCAAATACGCTGCTCAGATAGGAATAAATATTTACAAAATCTACCACAGAATTAAAATAGATACATATCCAGCCAAACCGAAAGTAGTTGTCGCAAAACACTAGTGCTTGTGAAACGCTAGATGAAATCGATGATTTTTTTCCATTGAAAATACACCGATTCTCCTACTTAATATAGGATAGCGGACGAATAAAATGCAACATGATCTGCCCAACTGGAATAAATATCTCTCATTTGAAATGTTATCGTTTACATCATCCGCCCCATCTATGAGAAACGATAGACAACGTATTGTACGTATATAATGACATATTTCACACCGCGCGCGGGGGGGGGAGGGGAATTGTCTCCAAATACTCCCGCCGTCACTGGGTGCAATGAACAAATACTCACAACATTAGTCAGCTATGTAAAATATGTTGCTCAGATAGGCAGAAGTAATAACATAATCTATCACATATATTTTGATGGATACTGCCGATACATATCTAAACAGACCGACATCATGCTGCAACACGGTGGATGGACTCGGTGGAAGAATCTTAGACAAGGCATTAATTCTTTTAGAAAAAGAAGAAGAGAGCCGTCTCATGAATTTCAATATCAACAATATAAACACAAGGATTCCCTGACTACTTTTTCTGTCACTGTGTACGATGAGAAGAATATACCTAACGGGCTATGAGCATGCAGTGATGTAGTCATCGTTTGGATCATCGTAGTATTCTATTTTAACATAGTGACAGAAGAGGTAACTTTTGCAATGTATAAGGCAACCCCAACTCATACGTCGTGAAAATACTAAGGAGTAGAAGGAAGATCCAGGCTGTTAGATCTTCTATCAAAAGCCGGGTATTGTGGGTTACCGGAATATATGTTGAGGAAGCTTTTCCCAGGCACGCGAGGTGCGGGGGAAGAACGAGCGAGCATAGGTTTCGTTGTGATGACGTGGGAGACGCAACCGGAAAGGGTGACCAGACGAACAGGAACGAGTGAGGCGAGCGGTTTCTAGCAAAGGAGGAACAGCTTCCCGAAGTTCGAAAGAGCACTGACTGTGGAAGTAACGATGAAGGCAGGTAGAGGAAACAGAACTACGAAGAGGTTGAGGAGTGGCGGTAAGATGGTCATGGATAATAAGACGTATGACCTTTCTCTGAATACGATCAAGGACACTGAGAGGAGAAGGCGATGCATCACCACATATGTGGCAATCCTACTTTATCAGGGAGCGAATGTATATGCTCTGTAAAGTGCTGAACACGACTGTGAAGATGATGATTCATCGTGTCTTCGGCGATGAATTATGATTCATTATACTGATGCTGCATCTTGAAGGCCAATTGAAGTGCTGACTCTGTACCGTAACTGCTCTGGAACTTGCACAAAAGATAATGAATAACAATAATATTGATATATAACAGATAATATAATATCAGATGTGATCTCATCTGCATCGTCATATCAACTAAGAGGCGGATTGGGTTAGAATTCCCCTGATATACTAATCAAAATGCCAATGGCTTTTAACCCTATACTGCCCGATGTGTCATATATGCTATACACCTCTCCTCGGTCGCACGCAGTGCTCGAAACGAAAGTAGTTGCCTGAGAATTCCGCCGAGTGGTTACGGGGGCACCGGAGCATAACATCTGCCATTGAATGCTCAACTAGAGGAGCGCCGTCAAGCGAGATATTGACCATTGTAGTGCGTAAGCCTGGCCTGGCTAATCCCACCTGGGCGCTATAGGGTTGAAAATACTGATGCTCGGTTCGGTAGACAACAGTGGCGTGTTGTTTAGTAGCATCTCACTTCAGAAAATTGTGTTTCCTCCTGCTCCAGGGCTTATTGTTTCTCTCAACCGAATTA
>JAUOBX010019121.1:0-14183 GCA_032360705.1 Eupentacta quinquesemita
TATTGGTATTTCCTTGATACACTTGGGAGTTACTACCTGCAATAGGCAAGCTCCATTACATACATACATACCGTATACTTCCAAAGTACTGGACTATCAACGAATGACGAAGTTGTGGATGGGAGTGTGACAGAGGCGCCTAATGTAACTGATCAAATATAGACAACATTTAACCGTAATACCGCCACCATACTATATCCCCACAATTGAGTGGTCAGTGGGAGACCAAATCGATCAACCACTTCCCATCAGAATGGTATATGAGTGGGGGCTGTCAACCATATGTAAGGATACAGTATGAGACCACGCAAAGGTAATCAAAATATATTAGTTCTGTTCAAATCCAAGTATCTGAAAAAATATCATACTTTTTGTTGAAAATCTGACCTGACTAATTTGACCTCAATGACTGTTACTCTCTGGAACAAATGTATCATACATACGGTATCTACTGAGTTTCGTTAAGAACTGCCAGAACCGTCGCATGAATTATGCAAATTCGACATTTGGTGACCTCCGTGTTTTTAATTGACTGTGGACCACATCCATCAAGTTTCATTCAAATCTAACCGAGTTGGGGATCTCGTCTAAATTTGGCAACTTCGACCTTCGTGGAATGGCCACACCCACCCTACGTTCAACAGAGTTCCCGATCAAATTCACCGTGTAGGTAGGTGGGTATGTAGGAGGTTTTACTCCCCACAACAGAGTTAACTTTATAGTTCTGTCCCCTGGGATGACTTGGTGATATTCTAAACAATTATTGCCGGGCTCGCAACAACTTTCCGATGTATTCCAAGATTCCAGAAAGAAACCAATGCAGGCGGACTCATCTTCGAGTCGCCTTCAATTGTCACAATATGACTGCGTGTGATCAAGTGACGAATGAATATCGTATATGCAGCAGTCCTTAATGTGATCTGTCGTGTTGGAATACCTCTGCGTTCTTACCCGGAGGGAATATGACAGCAGATCACTATTAAACACACGAACATAGAATATGAAACAGTTCCAACGAATCCTTCGAAAGGAATAGACATATCGAATCTTTTACATTTGATTCGATTTGGCGAACACGGACGTTTGCATTAAATTAGCATTGCGTTGACGTCTGAATCGACACGTAGACCACATTAGACTCCGGGCGATATTAGGAACTATAATTATATGGTTTTTATCGGAATATTATCTGTCATATATCCAATCCCGAAACTTTGTTCTAACCCCTGGGGACGCAATATTCATCTGCCAATGTCAAAATCCTCTGACGATGATGAAGATGTTAATTGGTTTGCCCACAGGCGGTAAGAGGTTTAGCCGCCGAATGCGAGCATTGTAGTATTAATTTCTTCAAAACAAAATCATGGAATCTCGCGTCCACGTTTCCATTCACATGCGTATACCAGATGTATTTTCAATACCAGCAGTGTTTTATTCATTATCCTATCAGAGGTTGATAACTAAGGGAATTGCTGTACGAATAACCTGAAATTCATTCGAATATGTATAAACTGAAGTGAGGACTCAATAACTCAGATCTCGAACAAAAACATATGGTGTTCGTAGTTTTGTCAAATCTGCTCCTCGTTCATGAAACTATTATTCCTCCCTAGTCGTATTGTTCACACTTCACTTCCAGCCTTCGCAAAGCTTTGCACAGTTTGCGCTATATACGACCAATTGTTAATTTCAACAATCATGTTTGATAGTGGCGCTGTATAAATTTGGTTAATAATAATAATAATAATGTTATAATATATTATGTGGCCAGGTTTCTTCGATGTGCCTTATATGGCTCCCTGAACCAGTATCATCAAAGTCAATTAAAATTAGTGATGGGGAGAATTATTCAGTAAGTTATGAATGGTATAGCTTTGAATTGTTCGAAAGGTATCCTGGAGAAATTTTTGAATACCATCTGCGTCTACAATAATTGGCGCAAATCCTGGAAACGTGTGTTTCTCTGTGACCGGGATACTGCCAGTCTGTAAAGCGCCTTGTGCACAAGAACGGGTTAAATAGGCACAGTAATAATACTAAAATAACGTGAGAAGGATGTGCATGTGGCGCACTGTCTGATCGCGCAGTATTTCTAAACTGAAACCCCAGGAGGGCTTCAACTCGCAGTAAACTGGTAAGGAAATGGTATATCTAATTAAATGACATAACGTATGAAAGATGACATATACAATTGCTGACGTTTTTCTAACCATATATAGAGAGATGAGGGCAATTGTATTTACGAGGCACAAATTTAGGTGTTATTCGCGTGGACATTCTTGACTGGAAGAGCGCACTGTCATGATATAATTTCACC
Source organism: Eupentacta quinquesemita (assembly GCA_032360705.1). NCBI lineage: Eukaryota > Metazoa > Echinodermata > Holothuroidea > Dendrochirotida > Sclerodactylidae > Eupentacta > Eupentacta quinquesemita. The sequence continues at coordinate 2,318 of JAUOBX010019121.1, forward strand.
AACTTCTCTTTGCTCACAGTAGATTTCGAGAAAGGTCGGTTGGCAGTTCTGTATTTTGAACCTTAGCTCAATTCTACTACATGCGTGTTCATATAAGGATACACAACAACCCCGAGTGCAATTGTAGCTGCGAGGTACAAATTCAATTTAGATCCGAGTCAGTCCAGGTCCCACTAATCTCCCACGCGGTTGATGTTCAGCCTTTCAGGGCATTCTTGGCTGATAGAGTTCAATGTCACGACGAACTTCGAATCAAAACCGTGGAGTGACTGGTACCCAGTTTCATTCGATATGACAGCTTTGAAAGCCAACAACCCTCCCTCCATCTAAACGATTTATACTTGAAGCAACGCACACCCAATCGGAAACAGGGGCTATGTTGCAAAGTTGTAATAGCAATTTTCTCAGATTTCATCCTTTCGTTGTATTGCACCATATTTCATTCAATCAGTCAGCGAGGAAAATAATGTCATGCAATATTGAATCATGATTTGAACTAAATAACTGTTAATCAATCCATGGTTTTATTCAGAGCAGGGATTTGAATTATTGAAATTGATCACAAACCCAGCACGTTGCTGACAAAGTTATGATGTACTGTTGATTTCTGGTCACGGTCACAAGTATTGTTTGAACTACTACGAATGACGTTTCGGGTAATCGGGCGATATTATGTGAACGGAATATATAATAGACGATGTATAATTGCATCAAAGTAGTGGTAATTATGTATGTCTCCCAGGCCTATGCCATACACGAGTTACATGATTTCCTCACACGAAACTACTTTGTAGTTGCAGCTGTTTTAAAACCACTAAGATTCGCCTGGAGCGCTATTCACGACAGGGGCAATGTGGGTACAGTAAACATAAAGCGTACCGCCTCTGAACTAGATCTGGTAATTAAACGTTTGGATTAAATATATTCTCGGGGAGGAAGAACATTATTTTAGAAAAAGTACGAGTTAGGACGACAAAAATCATCGCGATGAACTGAGAGGCTTATTGACTTTATTTACTGTTAGAGGAAGATGATAAAATATAAATTAAGTTAAGTGTTAGCCACACCACCATAATTAGTCAGCAATTAGGCACCTTCCTGGTTCACCCACCACTTAAATTGTACACTATTTAGGTACTGATCCCATGGGCTTGGGATTTGAAGACTTGTGTTTTTATTCCTAAATATGCCAAACAAGAACGGGATGATGCGTAGTGATTCCTTACCTTGATGCTAAGAAATTCACAACACAGTTACTATCACCTTGGACCAGACGAAGAATCAACAGGGATCACGTAGGCCTACTCTATATGGCCAACCTGCATACCACGTACGATGTCTCTTTGTCTCTGCACCTTTTCGTTCACTAGTTATCGTGTTTACAAGGTTTTCAGACTTTGACCTCTGTTGACCCCAAATGACATTGGACCGAACCTAAAAACAATGGGGATCATTACCTCCATATGGCCAACTTACATACCGAGTAAGGACTACATGCCCAATTTCCTACACTAGTAGTAGTTTACAAGGGGCGTAACACACACACAAACATACATACATACACACACATATGCACACGCCAACACCATCGCATAGATTCATTTTGCCTCCGGAAAGGAATACAAAATCAAATGTGTTCTCAATTTAGAGGCGGAATTACTTCCAGAGAAGTATGTAATTTCTGATTTTAGAGTGTACCCGACGATCTTCTGCAGGGGTGCGCAGAGATCCAGCTATTGTTTTACGCAGGTATACACTCCTCGACACCCAGTCAAATAAGGTATCAGGTCTCTTTCTCATTAAATCATATACTGCGAGATTAACGATTGGGGTACGGGGAGTGTAATGGTGCGGGGTTGATTGCCCTCTCGAGAAGGCAGATAATGTAGGATATACTATGATTAGTGGGTGATTGACGTGGTACTGTTCATCGGTATGTAGCCTACCAACATGATACCGGTAAGTACTCAGAATAGACATCACCTACAATGAGGTCATGATCCTCATTGTCTGAGTATCTCAAGAGATACAGGAGATCAGAGGTCATGCTACGGGGATTTTTTAAACAAGTTTTAGCTCAGCTATTACCAAAATATATCTCTCAACTTCGGTATGGGATCAAGGCTCGTGTGCCTCAAGCCCGGTGATAAGCACAGTATAGTTACATATCGTTTACGATCATCATGTATATAGCTCACAATGAATTCACGGTCCTTATTGACTATGCAAAGGTGTCCGAAACAAGAACAAAAGTGCTGAAGGCACAGTAGCTCACCTGGTACATGTACATTTTTCGACGAGTTCAGCTAACATTGATGTTATAATGGTATTTCGGACATTGGACCAAAGAATCCTGAACATCCCAAAGGTACGGTCATTAGAATATCATAATACTATGACTTCAAAGGAAGGACCCTGAGTCTCATACTGGGCCTTGGGCCAGAATTTCCCACCACCCCCAATGTCCCACAACCCAAGGACCAATGTAACGCTAAAGAAAATCAAGTGAAGCTTGTAAGAGGAGATGGATTTCAAGGACCAGTGTATGTTGTTTGAAAAAATGGGCCATAGGGCCCAAATGGGTCCTACGACTAAAACTCGTGAACACCCTAAGGGTACGACTATTATGCCATCACTATGACCGAACATCAGCTCAGGGCACCAACATTAGTTGTAGGATAAGCAATTTGCATGTCTTAACAGATTGGGCCCCAGGGCCCACACTGGGCCTCAACGGACATCCTGAAGGAACAGCTATTCGACCATCATTATGACCGAACATTAGCACTGTACAACGAAATTCGTTGGAGATACAACATTTTGAAGTATTTCATATATTGAGCCCAAGGGCCCAAACTGGGACCTGGGCCAAAATTTATCAAACACCCCTAATGGACCTTTACCTAAGGACCATTACAAGTAACTTTGAGTTGTAGCTTGTAGGAGGCGGAGTATTTCAAGTACCATTGTGTGAAATTTCATAAAATGGGCCCCAGAAGGTACGGCTGTTAGACCATCATTATGACCAAACATATATTTCATACAATCGGCCCTACAGTCCAAACTGACCCTCAGCCTAAAATTCCTGAACACCCCCAATGGACCTCTAACCAATGATCATTACATGTAACTCCAGAAATGTACCTACATGAAAATCAGCTGAAGCTTGTGGGGAGAGATGCATTTCAAGTACCCTTGTGTGAAATTTCATGAAATGGGCCCGAGTGGGACCTTGGGCCAAACATTCCTGAACACCCCGAAAGTGCTGTTAGACCATCATTAATATGACTAAACATCAGCCCTAACAATTGTGCACTAACAATTGTGGGAGGAGAAGCTGTTCAAGTAACATTGTGTGAAATTTCATAAAATGGGTCCTAAGGCCCTAGTGGGACATAGGGCCAAATATTTCTGAACATTCCAAGGGTACGGCTGTTCGACCATCATTATGATCGAACATCAGCACTGTGCATCAACATCTATAAGGGATACCATACCCCAATTCCCCTTTTACCTAAGGATCATTACATGGAACGTCAACGAAAATCAATAGAAGCTTGTGGGAGGAGATGCATCTCAGGTACCATTGTGTGAAATTTTATACAATGGGCCCGTAGGCCCAATCGGCACATTGGGCAAACAAATCTTGAAAACCCCAAAGGTAAGGCTGTTAGACCATCATTATGTCTGAACATGCACTGTGAACTAACATTTGTAGCAGGAAAAGCATTTGGCGTGGTTCCACATGATGGGCCGGCCCCAGGGCCCACACATGGCCTCGGGCCTAAATTCCTGAACACCCCTGATGACTCATGGCTCGGTCATCATTGTCACCATTGTTATCCATCGAAGGTTGTAGGAGGAGTAGCAAGTTGAATCAATTGTTAACAGATCAACAGATAGACATGATCACAATGTATAGCTCACCTAGCTATAAGGCTAGGGGTGAGCTAAAAAGCGGTTCTACTGCTTTGATTGCAAATTCTAACATGTTTTATTTGTATGCTTGTTTTCTTGATCCTCCCTTGTAGGACCCCGGCAAACTCTTTCATCGAGTATAACAACACCGAGTTGACCAGGAAGCCAAGAGGCTTAGTGATTTCTTCACTGCATTGACCTCTGATGTCCGCAACAATGGGGAACATGTAATTTATGAATTTTATGAGGGACCGCAACAAAATAAGGTTCCTGTCATTGCCTGCTCAAACCAGGCATTCCGGACGTATGTTAGTAACAGGACGTTCGTACGTTGACCTTTGTTGACCATGTACAGATGAAACACACATGTGGAGCATGAACGCCAGCCATTCAGGTGGGGTTGAGTTATCATATTAACAAGCTAACATTCGCCAAAATATCGATTGTCCAAATTTTCTACCCCTGAAAAACTATATACCACATTTCAGTTAGATCTGACCAAGCATCCTACACTCATGCTGTTTTGCTGTTTTAAATACGATTCCAGATATTGACCTCTGATGACCTCAGTTGACCTCTGACCTGACTCTTAAACAATAGGGATCATATACTCATTCACTCATCTTGGGAACACGCAAGCTTCTATAAGCTTCATCCATCCAGGGGGGGGGGGTCGAGTTATCGTGTTAACAAGCTAAAATTTGTCAACAAAATGACTCCGTCCACACCAAAAACAATTTGGTTTTTGTACTCTCCATAATAAAGCTACAGTCTGAGTTTCGGCCTGATCGGAACCAGTATCTGGATTTATGCTGTTAACAGGATTTTCAGACTTCGACCTCTGTTGAGCTCGGAAGACCTCAGAGAGTTTGATTGACAGAAGCTAATTCAGCGGCTGATTGTACTCCATTTTCTCATCAACGCCTGGTGGGACGAGGCAATAGAGATAAAGCACCTTACACTGGCACTGGCTGTGACTTGAACTCGCAATCCTCGGATCGTCCCACCAATTCAATCATATCTCCACTATTGCCACTATTATACACTAGTACTTCAGGGCACAGTCGTACCGTACATCATTCATGACTGTGTACACAATAATGCGAACCACTAAGCGCATTATTTAGGGGACACAGCCGCCCGCGGTGCACACATGGCATGAATGTCGGGTACTCCCAATTATCCCATCATTTAAACCTTCCTGCAGCATTCCCACATACACCAGGAGTCCAGGACAATGAGCGATAATGTTGCTGTTTGTGCGATGGCATTACGCAGGGTTGATCGCACAGTGTAACGGGGTAATCCCGAAGGATCAGCTTCATTGGGATCAAGGATTCGAGGCAATAGTATCGGAGCTATTGTGACTACTCTTGAGAATCCCAAGCACAGGGCGGGAATACGTGCTCAGATTCATGCTTCAGAGACTCATGTGGACCCAGAAGCTGCCTCAGACAACAATGCGTGCTTCGTGGAAATATATTATCAACCATCATGGAACCAGTAGGCAAAGTTTCACGGAAATGTAAGATTGTTCAGAGATGATATACCTACTAGTAGAGAACTAATATAGTGCACATGCAATGGGTGTGTATAGCCTACTCTTTCAGGTCCTTGTTTTCCAGCTCTTATAGTAACTTGGCGACCCCGTGCTCAAATTTGGTGTAAAAATGCCATCCAAATGGAAACAAACAAATGTAAATGAACAGCATCCCACAGTGCACCCCCAGTTCATTGTGTACGTTTTCAAATTACTGAGGGTTTCCGATTTGTGAGCGACACGTTGTTGTAAAATGTTTGTCGCGACTCCGTTCATTTTACGGATAATGTTGTTATTGGGCTTATTGGAAATTAGCCTAGAGAAAAATCCCGAGATGAATCTTTTAACATCGTAAACATCTTTCACGAGGACATATTGATGGCTATCAGCTCGGGTTCGATGGAGCTTAGGGGTTGCGATTTCGCCGAGGCCCTCAAATTGCCGATATGCGCAATATGCTTTAACTCTTTTCATGTTTTAGTGGAAGCTTCGTAGCGAATGCAGCAGATTAGATATTCGAAAATATTTCTCGCAAATAATAGTTATTGAACAGAATAACTCTTTGAAGGATGTTGTTCCATTCAGGAGTGTAAAAGCCTCCAGACTAGTTTTCAATAAATGTGAGTGAATATTTCAGACTATGTGTTCTCGTTGGTGATGTTGGCAACAGGGTCATCCGAGAGAAGTGAGTCCTTCCTGAGACTTTATCATTAATCTAAACTATACCGGAATTAACGACGAAATGCATTTTCTTCTCTATAGGCTAGGCCTACATTGACCCACACCTCGGCCATGTGAAGTGACGATCTGAACTACAAATCCTGGTATACCCACTATAGGTAGAAGGGAAATCCCTCCCCAGGTATCCAGTTTGTACAGTACCTATATACATTTGACTGGATACCATTGACTTCGAAAACAAAGTTGTTGTACTCGCTATCACAGTGCATATAACATATCACACGCAATGAGGTATAGCCTCAACCCAGAATAGGCCACGTAACCCTCTCTTGTCTACATTGCGATGTGGTTTTCACCCTCTAACACCACCATAGGGAAGTGTAACATGTGTTCACACAGTAAGTATATGTATATACATACCATAATAACAAGTCACCGCATGCGTTGATCTCAATAATTATGTGTTCTCTGCCAAGCAAGCCGGCGTCCCTGTATGGTTGAACACTTTCTATATTTCTCGAGAGAAACCGTCACTCCAAATTGGAAGATTATCACAAACAGTTCCTATCCACTTGGGAAATAATATCGGAGTCTCATAGAGACCACCTGTCCCGAGACGTAAATAACAGTGATAGATGAGGTTGAATACGCGGGCAGCTGTATGTTATCAGTTAAGTATGCTCCGATCGACAGGAGTGGCTTCCAGGGTTACCCAACAATTGCAGAACTGTTCCATACCTCGAGTGAACCCATGCATTCGTTACTACAGAGAACCGATATCGATATTTACAGGGCATATATTATGCGAATTTATCAATAGAGTAGCGTGATTCATTCTATATATAAGCCTAAATAAGGGAATCGTCCAATCAGCACTGATCTCACAAACATATGGAAACGGGTTGTTCCTTCTTCTACTACTTGGTCCTGCCTGAGTTCACATTTACAGTTAGGTGATGGTATGTATCCAAATCTAAGTCATTGGATTGAGTCACATTTTGCCCGTGGTATACAAACAGGTTTGTCATCTGTTATATTTGGAGTATTCATTTTGTTAGAAGAGTGCAGCAAGAATGACAAGACTAACACTGGGAATGAAACACAAATTGCTTGAAAAACAATCCGAATCCTTAACCGAATTCCCCTGGAGCATCATTACAAGCATATAAGCGTCAATACCTTGAATAAAATATTCCATTTATTACCCAAGTCCTACAAGTCCCACAATCACTCAATACGCTCCTTCATCGGCATTTGACATTTGACAGGGTACCAAAGTAATTCATCTTATTTAGTTTAGTTTAGTTCGAAAGGCAGCGTCCTCATAAACGCCCCTACGCCACAACCACCCGACAGAGAAACGTTGCTATGTATGGTCGTGGTGTAGTGGTCCACTCGCCTCGCATGCAGAAAGTTGTGCGTTCGAGTTCCGGCTCGGACGTTTAATCTGAAGCACTACCCATGTGAACCCATCAGTAAGATGGGAACCCATTAGGAACCGGAGTACAACCGTACATATGCTGCCACATACTCTCCGTGTTTTTTCGGGGTGCGTACATATATATGCTGCCACATACTCTCGGCCACATACTTTTCGGAGTGCGTACCTGGTCCTAATGAGAAGTTGTGATGCGCCTTGAACATTTGTTAACTGGATATGCGTGCTATATAGGACATTTATTAATAATATTATTATCGTGTACTCTACATGTTAGGCCCAATGCCTAATTTCAACAAGGTAATTAGTAGCAAATGGGTTATTTATTTTGCCAACGCAATCTATGGGATTGCCCGATCAGGTAAAATTAACAAGATTTGATGTATTTTTCCACCGTCACACTTCAGCTATTAGAACGATACTCCTACAAACCTAAACCAGTTCAATTGATCAAGGTTTGGGGGTCATCTCGTTTTGTAATTATATCTGTATATCAGGTCACCACGATCATCTCACTCTTCTGAGAAATCTCCCGGAACTAATTGGATGTTGTAACTGTAAAGCGCATAGAGAGTTTTATATGTGCAATGAAAATATAAATTATTATCATTCTAAATTTTGCTCAGTCCTATGCACATTATAATGAGCTTTTACCATTAGTAATTTCATCTGTGAACTGACTTATTATTACAGGTGAAACAGTTGACGTATATATGTCAATCATTGTTGTGTACTCTTACGTTTCTCCGACTGACCCTGATAGATGAACGTAGGCGCGCAGCTTGATAAATCCTTACAACTGTTATGTCATACTACGAGCGCTATACTACTACCAGCGTATACTCTAGGAATGTTTTGCTTTCAATTATCACTCTAAGTTCGAAATTAACCAAGTAGCTAGCAGCCTATATCGGATATCGATACCTAATAACGCCCCTCGCCAACTCACAGTTGGCGGTCATGATCTGGATTCACCGTGCTTCCATCAACACAGCACAATGAAACACAGGAGAGTTGCTGCTGATTGATGCCAATGTCGTGCAGGCTCACATGAATATGGCTTAGGAAGCACTAAATTTTAACAGACTGATGGATTCATCATTTAACTAGCTACTCGATGAGAACTGTCATACGCGCTGGATTCACTCACAAAATGAATTACACGAAATAACTAAAATCAGAACACCATATATGCTATGTAAAATTATTACAATCAATATAATCGTACGTTTCACTTGACCTGGTATACTTATATTTAATGATCACTTTTCATTTAAAAATCACTCAGAATTGATGAAGCTCTTATTCCACTTCGTTTGTGTAATCTATTTTATAGTGATGAGTGATTTCTTGATTCAATACCTTTGACTTCGACTTGGCAACTGTCCCGTGTCACGAACTCGATTGACTTATTGACTCCGGTCAATCATTATGGACCTACCTTGTTTGGGGATTTGGGGGGGACTCCCACCCCACGTGACCTCAGCTGACCTTTGACCCGACACTGGAACAAACGGTTCCTTTGATGATTACATAAATACCTCCGACTTCGTCAACAAATGAATAGGAGAAGAGTAGAAACTGCCAAGTAGGAACGCAAACGAAATGAAATGTTTCTCTGTACGTCCATACAATTTGTTAAACAGTATACTTCAATAGGCAGTATACTTCCTGATAATATAACTAACGTCAGGTCCTCTAACCCATTGTGATTGTTGTGAGCCTCATTTAGCTTCCGGCCATAGCTATACATATGGATGGATATATGTAATCCCACCGAGGAACAGCTCGTCATATTACATATGAGGTATTTTATCGGTTTACGCAATCGGCGACTGCGGAGGTTCATTGTTCTCGCTCGAATATAAACGAGTTAGCAGCCTGTATTATTAGCAAATGTAACCTAATGACGCCCCTCGACGAATCACAATGGGCGGTATCGGGACCGGTTGCGATGAGTGACGACAAGAGTATTAATGTTATTCAATCTAACACGAATCCTTAAGCAATTACCCCTATCAGTGTATTGGACAACTACCAAGTAATCTGAAGTGGGCGCACCTAGTTAATGTGAAATGTGGAAAACCTGAATTACCTTTTCCACAATATACCTCAAAGTAGTGTGCATTGATTAAGATGCAGTTAGGTTGTTAGTCTTTCAATAATATATCGGAAGATTACATTAGCCTTCACGATAATGAATCAGTGTATCATTTCAAGCAGTTGCTCTAACAAACGTTAATTTCAGAAAAGAAGTCGTGCTTACCAAATTTATTAATGAACAGACAGAAATATTCCGTATTATGAACTCCAACTCTAAAACATGCGGGAGGTACAGGCAACCAAGACAGTTGAACCATCAACACTGGATTACATGACAGCAGAGTTTCCTATCAGTTACAAAATTAGCAGAAAGTTATATACGGCGACATTACTGCATGCCCTATCCTGTTCGTAAAGGTGGTAGCTATAGCACCAGCTGATGTGCTCAAAAAGGGATGAGTTAAAACAGATGCATCTCAGCCGAACTCGGAGGTTCGAACGACCTTCATTATTAGTTTTGAATATCGACAGACAGTGACGCCTTAAGGAATTTTTTGACCGGAGGAATTACATCCAATAAGCCCGAAATGCCGCCAATTTAGACTGTATCCCGAAATCATTAGCCCAATCTCCGTCAACGCCGCGAGTATGAGGGCACTGGGAGAGTATGGTTCATGATCAGTCAAATATGTAGCACGTGAAGCTATTGGCTATTTCAAAAGTAGCCTTCGGTCTTATTGGTCAGCGAGGAGATGCTGCTTGCGGATATAACACCCATATAATGACTATGCAGACATATCGACGCCTGTTTGTGATCATCTGAGTGGTACGGGAGACAGGAGCAATTGCTCAATTGCTTCCAAATGATTGACGATGAATTCTTTGTCACATGTCGTGTGAACAGGTTTTGAGATATGAACTTTAAATTGAAATCTTCAACATATAGCTTCTTCACCAATTAGAGGTGTTGCACGGTGCTTGATAGCAGTTTTATAACAATTTAAAGTAACTAAATTGACAGGTCAATTGCTCTCTAGAGAGAAAACAAAATATAATAGACATATTCAAGCACCTCCTGTCTGAGATCTTCTAAGTTATCCTGCATCGGGGACACTAGAATAAACGCCAGAGAAACCTTGAGATCGACCATGTGACCACTCACAATTCGCAGATTCAGCATCACCTCCGCCGAAAGTTTATAATGATTCCTGATGGGTTGATAAAATACCTGCATGCAGTGTGATCATCTCTAGGTATGAAGTCTCCGCTAAGCATGAATGATGAAATGTTGGGTGGCTCTTAGTCAACGCCTCTCCAAATCAAGTGATTCTGCCGTACTGCCGTAGGACATACTCTCCTCAGGATTATCTTAATTGAATCACGAAGTGGTTTGGTTGCCAACGAGGTCACAAGTATTTAGGTATTCTACACAGATACAACTGCAATATCGTAGTAGCAGACTAGAATTGTAAGAACATACGGTAACGCAGGAGTCGCGGGTCAGCTAACAACCATTATCAACCGGTCATGTTAAACACACCTTCCTACCTCACCAACATCCTGCAGCATTAGATCACTGAAAAACAACAGGTTCACACCGGATATACCAACTAAAAGTATCAGTGTCTTAAACTGGAGCTTTTGCTGAACGCAGATTCCAGTGTTACATCCCACGATTCACTTATAGGTTTATATCTTCTAATTGAGGAGCCATCTTAATTAAACCTTATGTTTGTATATCCTTACTAGGCTACATTTCTGCGGTATTTTCTCCACTCATAAAGCGCTTGAGCAGCCGTGGGCTGGATTCAGCGATATTTATGATTTTTTTACTTAGGAGATCTTACCTGCAATGAGCACGATCCACTTCTCAACACACTTCATAAATACTAGCGATTGACAAATATGTGGAAGCAAAGGCACCTAATATAACTGATAACTAGACAACCATTGACGAGTATACCGCCAGCATATAATATCCCCACATGTAAGTGATCAACGGGAGACCGAATCGATCTAACACTTCCTATGAGAATGTTATCTGAGTAAGGGCTGTCAGCCATATGTACAGACATTTCATTTCAGTATGAGAGTGAGACCCCACAGATTCATATATTTAGTTTAGTTTAAATCAATGTCTCTCGAAAATGTCATACCTTCCGAAAATCTGACCTATGAATGGGGGGGGGGGGGGTGTTGGGGCACATGTAAATTCGGCATTTGGTGACCTCCATGTTCTCAGAATT
>JAUOBX010019232.1:0-14182 GCA_032360705.1 Eupentacta quinquesemita
CCCCCCGCCCCCCCCCCCCCCCCCCCCCCCCCCGCCCCCCCCGAACATGGCCATGGACTTGGATGTTTTGGCAATGGCCGTGGTGCTCTGGAAAATTACTCTTCCATCGGGGCATTCGGCATCCTATTACTAGGGGGCATTATTGGCAAATGTTCAGTTTCATCAGCCCTATCAATCAACATCTATACCGGGGGCTAGAGGAGTGAGGCACTTCAATAATTGACAGAGGGTATCAGCAAGACCATTGATTCACATGATCAGTAAGATCTGCACTTTCTGGACATACATATCACGCTCCTAGCCTCCTCCTGGCAAGTGAGAGCCAATACGCACTGCTTTGGAAGATATTCTATGGTTGGTTATGCACATATCAATGCAAGACGCACCCCTAGACCCCCAGGGAAGGTTCGACATGGTTGCGTCACGGTCAGCGCATGGATGACGCGGGGGTTTGTCAAAGCCCAACAATGGTAAGTCACGATTTGGACGCAAAGGATGGTCCGTCAATGTCCAAATTTCGCGGAATCGGTACCATTCACACTTGTACGATGGTCCGTCAATGTCGGTGAATGGTCAGTCACGAAATGAGATTAAGGTACGACATTCTCGTACAATGGTGCGTCCATCTTGTGACGCAGGTGTGTGTCATGGCCCTCGAATGTCTGTCGCACCTAACGGACATTGACGCACCCTCCCCGGGGGTCTAGGGATGTGTCTTGCAATTGATATGTGCATTACCAGATTATTGGAAATGGAATCGGCTAGGTGCCTTCCAGTTCCACTTCAAGGTACTGAGGTACAGTATGTGCTCCCATGAGCGTGTGAGAGAAGGCTACACATAATACAATAATATGAAGTAGACCAATCTGATGTCAAGGCCTGGCCGGTAACAATGGGCAATACATTGAAAGGAGGAGAAGTCAAGAAGTGGGCCTAGGCCTATAATCAAAATGCCAAAACTTCTTGGTTGAGTGATACTTGATAGTAGTATAGTGAAGGGTCCAGATTTCGTTAGTGGTCCGGAAATCGTTACTCAATCATATCGCGCAACTGGTTCCTACATTGCGCGTGTCCTGTAACCAAGACGCGCTGGTAAGCATTTGGAATACTTCAAATGATGCCCAGTCAGCTTCCACAGCAGTATGAATTGGGTTCATTCAGAAAGCGCGGCAGAAAACAGGTAAATTAGGACTTACTTATGTATGACGGTCTACCGATAAGGAAATCAGTAAACAGGACGACTGAAAATCATGTAGCAAGTTGCCTTTGTAGAAAGGGTGAAGGAGTTGCCAGATGCAATTGCTTGTCACAATAATTTATTTGACTTGGAATATGGAACATGACAATAACAACTTGTAAACACAAATAGCGCCCTTATTCCTAGCTCAGATGTGATGCCTAACGAAATGTGGACCCTTTCAAGCGTTCATACGCAGCTCTGACATGCCTAAAAAGTTGCCAGCTGACGGACAAACCAATGTAATCTGTGCTCCACTGGTGATGCAGAGTGAAAGATAACATAATGAAGATCATAAGGACACAATTGTGAGTACAATTTCATGGATCCATTACATGACTGGTTCACAAACATAACAAAGGTAACGAAATGTGGACCCCCCATTATACCAGTAGTACTAGTAGGCCCTAAGTGAAATGAGAAAATATACCTGGCCCAAATCAAGAGTGACGTTGACTTCATTGTAGTCAAGACCCCTAGACAGAGGAGGACTCTGCCACCATTTCTCTGTTCCATCGATGGCCTGGTTGATTGGATGAAACTTGACAGATTCCGATTCGAGACAATAGTCACAATACTGTCCCTGGATGATTTCTTGTTCCCCGGGCCTAATCACGTCGGCAGTGTTTCCAGTAAGCTTACAATATCTCTCACCAGGAGGCGCAAAACCTTCCCCGCATGTTGCTGTGGCCGAGATATCCTTCCCTTCGGCGACATTGAAGAAGTTTGGCGTTAAAATGTTCGTTTGCTGGCAGTAGGCGGTCATCAAAAAAGCCACCCCAAGAAGCAAGATTGGTCGAACGTTGACCCCCATGGCGGCACTTAGCGAGGTCCGCACTGGTCGACGTCCAAAAGTGAAATGAAGCAAAAACTTTGTTTGTGCGTACGTACATTGTACATTGCCCATTATGTGTACACGTATGTACCTAACGCCGGCGGTGCACGCCTATGGTTGGCCACCGCGATCAACTTGTGCATGTACGTGCGACAGCGCGAGTCCTCAGTCATAATATCCAGGGAATTTCCCTGATATATATCTATACTAATACAATGAAGGCCGGATTCAATATGCGGATGCGGGATGCGGCAAAACACATGAACGTCGCTCGTACGCGAACGCAAACGCATGAAGTGCCCGAATAAGCTGTATTATGGTAACAGATGTAAGAACAGATCCCAACGTGGCAAAAATTCGTTTGTATAAGATGTAACGAACGTTATGTAAGCAGAATCCACATGCGTACCAATGCGGTATTAATGCCGCATGCCGCAGAGGAATTATATGGAATATCTTCCTTATGAAGCACTTCAACGTCCGTATTAATAAGCTGTTATATATTTATTGTGTTTGTGCACCATCCCATTCCAAGAACTATCCTTCCTAACGAAACAACGATATTAACAAGTATACCGCATCCGCACATATGGAATCCGGCCTAAAACATGAAGATTCGGACCAGGCAGCCAGACCCAACTCTACAGAACGATGTTGGGAACAGGACCCGACAAACAGACGGAAGCGTTCCCCAGTTGGCTCCAGACATTGAAAAGCTTGTCACGCAATCGTATACAGATGCGTCGTTCGATGAAGGCCCTGTTTAAGGGCTATTTATTCGCGCCTTGGGTGAATCTGATACCAGGTGGAGGATCTATCAGTAACGACCGAAAACATTAGCAGAAGCAGTCACCGTTGTAGTAGAACTAGATGCGTTCTATGCTGCCGAAAACAAGAAGGGAAACTTGAGGGAAATAGCAGCCCGTGCAATCGCCACCAGTGCGCCGGAAACAGAGGACAATGAGGTTTGTATACAGATCGAAGCGTTGGGGAAAGGGTTAAGCAAGACATTACTGGAGGCGCTGATGGCTTTGAAGAGAGAAATGTTACAAAGATACCGGTTCCGGAGGTGAGGGAAATGCAGGCTGGCAAATAACAGGACGCCGAAGAAACCCGAGACACAGACACAGATAGCAAACAATAGATCGTACCAATGACAAAGAACAGCTGCGGGAACAACAACGGGAACATCGGGACACTGGACCGATAATCACGTGGGAAGAAACTCGAGCGACACGGCCAACAAGAGAGGTCATCTCCACAGCAAGCAACGATGTTGAGATATGTTGCGCAGTGGGACCGCCTGGAGTTACGAGAGGGCGTTCTTTACCGCCGTTGGGAGAACGAGGGAGGAGATGAGATCAAATGGCAGCTCGTATTGCTACTCGGTCGAAGAGAATCATGAAGTCGCTTCACGACGACAAAACAGCTGGTCATCTAGGCATAAAGAAAACTCTGAACAAAATTCAAGAACTTGGTTCTACTGGAATATATGGACGCGGAAAACGGAACGTTGGCGCTAATCTTGCACTCTCTGTTGTCCAAGGAAGGCACGAAAAGATACACCATCTATGAAACTACACCAAGTCGGCGCGCCGTATACATCATGCACTCCCTTCCTTTTACCAAATGGACGGAGGCGTTCGCGATTCCGAACTAAGAGACAAATACTGCTGCCGATGTTTTGGTTAACGAGTTGGTAAGCAGGTTTGGCGTGCCAGAGCAGCTGCACACATATCAAAGCAGGGATTTTGAATGGAACCTTTTCAAGGAAATGTGTACGATATTGGGGATGAAGAGACAAGAACGACTGCATTACACCATACACTCTAAGCGACGGAATGGTCGAGAGGTTCAATCGCACCCTGGAAGACATGCTGGCTAAGGTCGTCGACAGTGATCAGAAGAATCGGGACTAATGTCTACCACTCCTGCTCATAGCATACAGATCAGCAGAGCATGGCACCGCTGGTTCCTCACCGAACGAGAAGATGCTCGCTCGACAAGTGGACATGCCAGTTAATTTGATACTCGACCAAGTGGAAAGGAGAGTGTCCAGAGGATTCAGAAAGCTGATGCGGTTACGCTCGAGCCCTCGAAGACAGAATTCCGAAAGTCCACAACACAGCAAGGAACAAGATAGAGATATCGAGTGAACGACAACAAACTACGGCATATAATGTTGTACAGCCTAAAGCGAATCAGCCCGAATATGCAGTGTTCATGGGAAGGCCCATACGTGAATATGGGCCGCTTGAGTCATGTGACATTTCGAATAAGGGAGTCACCCCGTGGGAGACCCGACTACGAATATCCCCGGCGAATAACTCCCACAGTGAAGAAGAAATCAGTGGGATCGTCCCAACAGAGAAAGGAACACAGACAACCCTGATCCCAGTTCCAGCCAGATCGGATGCTTCCGATTTGGATGACGAACAGAACAGCTCCAGCCACGCTCGTAGACACAGCGAGGTCATGGAAAGAAACAAAGAAACTGACGAGGGAGGAAACCAGACCCCATATCTGACGAAAGACAGTACTACAAAGAGGAGAGCACAGAAGCGGAGTAACATAAGATGTGTCACTGGTGGGGGGAAACGTACCAAAACTATTTTAAGGGAATAAAATCCAATGATCTTGCGGCGGAGCCGTCGGATAAGTCGACCCCGACTTGGACACAGTACTATTCCATAACAAAATCCTATCATGTGTCTTTTTCCTTGGTCTCACAGAGTACTGCGATGGCCGATGGAGGTACTAACGACAAATGGAGAGGGGGACGCTGAGATTGAGGAATGTAGAGAGTATAGATGTAAGGTCCACAAACAACGAACAGCGACAGCTAGCGAACTGAGGAGCCACTTACAGACAGCACCGCTGGAAACGGTTCAAGTATATTTCATCCCATGGGAAACGCACAGCACATTAGTGTTCCTATAATTGCCTGATAGCATTATAACTTGTGCTATAAACCAGATTTTCAGACTTTGACCTATGTGGACATCAGATGACCTCGGATCTGACCCCAAACGAGAGGGATCATGTACTCATTATCACACATGCCAAGTATGAGCTTCACTCATCTGAGTGGGGTCGAATTATTGTGCTTTTCCCAGAAAAATGATTCCCGGTCTACACTAAGAACAATAGGGTTCACGTACTCACAATAACAATGCTGCATACCAGATTTCTCTAATGACCTTCGACTGACCCCAAAACATTAGGAATTGTGTACTCTTGATCGGGAACCCACTTACCAAGTATCAGCTCGATCCATCCAAGTGGGTCGAGTTATCGTTTAAACAAGCTGAAATTGCCCACATTGCTGCTCGACTTCGGAGATCGGACGAGAACCGGTACATTCAACGGTATATGGTCGTAGACACATGTACAACACCTTCCGGAATATTTATGCCATAGTCCCCTCACTATTTACAAAAAACAAAAGAGAAAAGTCAACGACACCCAGTATTCCCAAGCGGGCACCCATCCAAGTACCGACTGGGCTCGACGCTGCTTGACTTCGGAGATCTGACGAGAACCGGTATATTCAATGTTATTCCTTGACGAAGTCGGAGGAATCTAATCAATCTATGCAGTCATGACAGTATGTGTGTGTGTGTATCACAGTGTATGTGTATGTATGTGACGCCTGGCTTGTTAACACGATAACTCAACCCCACCTGGATGGATCAAGCTCATACTTGGTATGTGTGTTCCCCACGATTAGTACATGATCCCTATTGTTTTAGGGTCAGGTCAGAGGTCGGCAGAGGTCAAAGTCTGATAGTCTTGGTAACAGTTTAAGTCCAGAATGCTCGGTCCGATCAGGCTGAAACTCGATATGCAGCTTCGTTATGAGGAGTCGAAGAACCCCATCGTGTTTGGTGTAGATCGGGGTCATTCGCGGGAATTTGGGGAACTGTAGGAAATTCATATTTTGGCCAATTTCAGCTTGTTAACACGACAACTCAACCCCCTCTCAGATGGGTCAAGCTCATACTTGGTATGTGGGTTCCCCATAGTGAATACATGGTCCCAATCATTTGGGGTCAGGTCGAAGGTCACTAGGTGTCACAACTCTGAAAACCTTGTTAACAGCATAAGTCCAGAATGCTTGGTCTGAACAGGGTGGAATTTGGTACGCATGCAGCTTTGTAATGATGAATACGAGATTCCTGATGTTTTTGGTGTAGACCGGGCCATTTGGGGGGAAATAGGGAATTGTGGAAAAATCTATATTTTGGGAAATTTCAGTTTGTTAACACGATAACTCAACCCCACTCGGATGGATCAAGCTCATATTTGGTATGCGGGTTCCTCATATAAATTATAAATTAACATTTATAAAGCGCCAAAATCCAAAGGAACCCAATGCTCTATGGCGCTGTGCTCAAGTATGAGCCTTGATAAATAAATACAATTTGAGCTTTCTCTTAAAAAAAATTACGTTTGGTGCTGACTTCACATGAAGAGGTTTAAACGTCCTATCACATATTAGATATTATTAGCCTGGAGGCATGAATATACCAGCCGGCATTCGATATAGCCGTAAAGTTGACGAACATTTTTTCCATAAATTTGTGATTCGGCTGTATAACTACAGCCAGGCTTCGGAACAACAGTGTAGCCGTATCATCATCGACTTATCTCGTGAGTAAACTGATAAAAATCTCCTCTCGACTTTCCGGATGCTGTGACTCTATATAACGATAATTCAGGCTTCCCCTAGGTCAGCGCATCTTGTTAACACAAATCGTTGCATTTTCATAATTCTACATATAAATCTAAATGGTCGAAAAACAGGTAGAAATACATCGTATTTCTGAGCGTTATACTATAAATTAAGTAGAAATATCAGCCGAATCCGCACGAATTGTCAGCAATTCTACCGGCAATAAGCCAGTTCACAGATGTGCTGTAGTCGAATATTTTGTGAAATTATTTTTTTCCTAACGAATGATGGCAGTTTAGAAATACCACGTATACAATAATTGTATGTATAGGCTATCTAATTTCTACTGTTTTCGAACGTTCAGCCGGCCACTGTGCATGTGAGCATGCGCACTGATGACTGTATACCAGTATACTGGTTCATTGTTTTTCATTGAACAAATGCATTTGCCAAATTGAAATATATACAACTTTTAATTTGGGGTGTATTTATAATGTATCACACGCAGGTGCCGATTCTCAAGTCCCAGTGACCTCATCGCGTGATATTCGTATGGTTAGTGCAGTCCGTATAAGGTTTCGTTGATTGCAGATGATGTAGTCTGTCTTTTGTTTTTCTTCTGCTAGCATGTCGAATGTTTTTAAAGGATGAAATTTAACTAGGAAATGAAGCTAAGGCTAGCTGTATATGTAACACAGTGTGCGGCTGTGTGTGTACACAATGCTGCATTTCTCACGCGCCGCAACTGGAGAGTGCAGCGTTGAATTGTTGGACGAAGATGATTATTTATGCTGGTACATATTGATTGTTTTATTACAGTAACTGACTAGACTGTTAGCGTTATACCGTATATATAGTAGTTTCACCTCGGTATATAACTACTATATGCCATAACAGACATTAGGTATAAGTCAGTCTCGTTTCAACCAACTACAGCCTACTCTGTCGGAATTTCATGGGACCGGCTGGACTTTCTGCCGTAATAATGAGTCATCGGAAGGTTTCAGATTGTTTTCTATTCAACAACTAGCTCAACACGCTCAGAATTATCACAAAAGAATTGAAAACATTTGATTCATGCTCAAGGTAAACCAATAACCTGATAACTTGGGAAAAGGATGAATTCCTAAATTATGTGTAAATATAACATTTAGTGTCAAATGTCTGATAATATTAATGACTTCAAGAAACTCGATGTGCCACTTCACGATGATACAAATCGCCTACGTGACACACTTACGAAAACATAAATACCATCACTCATCAGTATACCTCGAAGTTCAATTATTTCTGTCATCCTTAAGTTTGGGAAAACATGTGTCACGGTCGTGACAAGGCAAACTGGAGAAAGTTTGCTATCAAAGCTCTGTGAATTCTCACAAGATACCACAAAATGATAACAATGTATTCAACACAAGGAAATGAAGTATCGTATGTCTCAATCAATTGTATCCTATCTGAATTCAATCAACATTCTAATCTGGAACGTATTTTCATGTCACGGACGTGACAGTCTACTGTCACGGACGTGACACACTCCGAATTTAAGTAGTACGGAACATATCAATCAGAATTTAGGTGTTTACTGGACCCTGAACTGTTCAAACAACATATTATTCTCAACAAGGCCTCATCCTAAAACACATGTAGTTTCCACGTCATCAACGAGGGCAACGTTATACTAAATTTACCATTTAGCAATATATAGCATGGCAATCATTGCCAGAGTTTTAATTGGACATTACAGAACAAATAGAAACAATGGGGATAATTATGTCACGTTTGCAACGATACGGACGTGACAGCGAATATCACGTCCGTGATATTCATATTCATATCCATCAGAATTCAGGTGTTTACTGGACCCTGAACTGTTCAAACTATATAATATTCTCAACAAGGCATACCATATTCATCCTAATAGTGGCCCAATCCCATTCCGATGCAGGGAGACAAAAACACATGTAGTTTCCACGTCATTACCGAGGGCGACGTTATGCTAAATCTCACATTTGGCAATAATTGCCAGAGTTATAATTGCACATTATAAAACAAATTGAAACAACGGGGATACTTATGTCACGTTTGCAATGATATGCACGTGACAGGTGTAAACGTCAAATTCAAGGTTAATTAAATCAGAAATATATTCATCGAAAATTTATAAAATATGCAACAATATACTGTTTTCTCATAACTGATATATGATTCGAAGTGACCATTCAAATCCAAAATTTCCAATTTGTTCCCTTGTGTTGACATTTCTGTGGGATTGCCCAGTAACGTACCTGCTGAAACAATTCATTTCCGTCCCCTTTCTGCCCAGGCACGGCCATTACAGGTCTGTTCAATATCCATTCAAAGACAGTGCGCGGCGCCTTTGCAATCAATTCTGTCAGGCTTTAGAGGGTTCAAAATGTCTTTTTCGATACCCACTTCTCCTGTCGTAATCCACCATGAGATGTCATTAGTTGATGTTTGATGATATCCCTAGGCCCCAGACCTAATCTGCTGTGGAAGTTCGCCATTGCCATTTTGAGGCGAGTTTCCCTTCCTTCTTGTATTCTTACTTCCTTCCCAATATTGTGAGAAGCGAGCAGAGAGTACGCCTACGCAATTAGCCCGAATGTAATTACAGTCATATGCCTAATGTGAAAGGGCATCAGATGATTTACTGTTAAGTGGAAATACAATCTAAGTAAATTCTCACGCCTACCCCTGATAAATCCTGAACAATGAACCTCATCGATCACATGCAATATAATTCAAATAGCTAAAACCACTCATGAATAAAGCACTCTATGATAATATCAATGAAAGGCGATTATTCAGGAATTATGCAAAACCAGTGCGAGAAAAATTGATGGCAAAGTTATCGGAAATAATTCCGAAGGCAGGAAGGCCCTGATGAGGGAACGGCACACTGTGGACTCTGATGCACGTTAACTCGATTCCATAACGGCCGCCACGAACGTTCCACAACAAAATACCGTTTTAACTATTTGCTAAAACACACAAGATTGAAAAACTGGCAGTGCATTTAGCACGGAATAAAACATTCCTCGAGCGTCATCTTTCAAACCTACATGTATTTTACAGAAACAAGTTGATCGACGAATATCACACAAATTATAGCCATTAGTCGCCTCTTACGCAATTCGTGTGTTTTCATCAGATCAATTAGCATACGGTCTTTCATTATCGCTGCTCTCATCTGATACCTCAGGGGGGCCATCATCAGTCCCGCGTCTCTGAGAGCTCTTAATGACGCCTGCGACGGTAGAGCGTCTTCAAACTTCTCACACATTATCTCAAGGTTTAATCAGCCTGTATATGTCATACGACGTGATAAGTGATAAGAAAAGCACACCCGTTAATAATTTATAATCATCGCAGCGCATGCTACTCGTAAGCTGGTGGTTCAACTGAGTTGATTGCTTCAGCTGTGGAAACCCCACTCTTGATAACAAACAACGCAGATAACTGTATTCATGCAGTAAAATCATGCAGTATAATTATGCAGCTATCATGGAGTATACGCGTATATGACACCCGTCTCGCCTTATTAGCAAACTCTGATGTCATAAGTGAGTGAGTAGAAAAACAACAGTGACAGTAATAGGCGTTCTGTAAGACGGCAGAGTTTCCATTCTCATTATATGCTCCGAAACACGGGATGCATCTCATTCTGCTTACATCAGCATAATTGATACATCGTATTGCTGAAACCTTAGTTGAGTAGGCCTATATTAGCCTAAAGATCGCGTAAATGCAGAAATACTACTCTAACATAACTGGGATGCTTGTTTCCAGTCCCCCAAAATAAGTCTTAATTTGCCCGTTGGTAAATGAATATGTTTTTTCTTCCCGCGGAGACCTGAAAAAGGGATCAAGATTTTCTGATGAACTGCTTTCTATGAGACTGGCAGACTACCTTTGCTTTGAGAAGTAACAATTTCCTGAGGCAAAGTTGCTCCATTCAGCCTATGAAGGCTCTTACTTCTCAATCCATGGGTCATGATGTAGCTGTGTTGAAACCACATTGTTAGCATTGCTCCCGTTAAAGTAACGCAACCTTACTAGTATAAATGAAACACACTTGGGCAAGACAAACTTCGCGTATTTCATTTAAATATATTTCTTAGAAGAGAAACATCTTCAAAGACAGTCTAACCTCAAATAATCAACCCTTAATATTTACACTATATTCTAGTGTGAAGCTAATAATGTGAGCTTATTTGAGCACTTTGAGCACTGTTGAGTGTTGGGCCGTGTAGTAGTACCTCAGACTGTCTATTCAGTGCACTTTTCTTGTTATTTGAAAGTTTAGATACTTCCTGACTGTCACCAGTGAAGACTATAGGTGGATGCCTCATTTTTTGGAGGGATATTTATGGATTTTGACTTGGCCAACTTTTCTACAATTGGACATCTACACAGTAGTGTGTAGGTAGCAGTTCAGCTACGTATCCTAACACATAAAGGGTATAGGCCTACACAGGCTACAGTGTTGTTGGCAAGGCTTACTCAGGTCACAAGATTAGTCAAGTCAGGACAAAGCAAGTTAAATTCAAGTGACAATCATATTCATATAGTCATCAACATTTAATGATGCCACGAAGCAAAAAAAAAGAGGCAGGTAAAGGAAGTAGTTCAGATGCAGTGCAAACATGTGGAGTCTGTCAAAAAGAAGTCTGGGACAGTGACAAAGCTCTTCAATGTGAGTACTGTTCAGCCTGGCACCATGTAGGCTGTGCAGAGATGTCCGAAAGAGTGTACAGTACGCTTTGTGAAAGTGGAGATCAGATACATTGGTTTTGCCGCAGATGCAATGATAAGGCCGTGGATGTTCTCAAACTTGTAAGCAACTTAAAGGAGCAACAGGATATTCTGAATGAAAAGATGTCAAGGCTGGACAAGCGAGTGTGTGAAATTGCACAATGCAAGGACACAGAGTTCAAAGAGAACATAAAGGAAGTTGTTCGACAGGAAGTTGAGGAGGAGATTGGGCCTGAGATGAGAGAAATTAAGAACAGACTAGCTGCGTCACCCAGTCTTCAAACAGTCGCCAGCAGCAAGGAAGAGTTGCAAGCTCAAGTAAGTGAGGCAGTACAGAGGGAAAGGCGAAAAAACAGAGTAGTTATAAACAACATTTCGAAGGATGGTGATACGCAGGAAGAGTTGCAGGGAAGAGTGGAGGGCTTATTCCAGAAATTCACAATTCCTCCTGATGATATTGTTCAGGTAAATAGATTGAAGGATGTCAAATATGTGAGCGTCGAGATGAAAAGCATGGAGAACAGATCCAAACTGTTGAAACGTGCTAAGGAACTGAGGGAAACAATGCAGTACGCAAATGTTTATATCCGGCCGGACCTGACATACCAGCAGAGGCAAGACAACTCAGAGAAGAAATGAGGAGGAGAATCAACAGTGGAGAGACAAATTTAAAGATAATTGGTGGAAAACTGGTTAGAGGTATAGGCGCAGCCGAGGATCAAGAACCACCGAGGAGAGCAGAACGAAGACCACTTCCTTTCGGACGGACCGTGAGTAGCAAGCAAATAAATGAGAACTGTACAGATATGAATAATGTAGTTGAGCCTGCAAATAAAACTATGGCATTACATATTCTTTCTAGTGGGAATAGAAGTCTTAAGTGTATATTTCAATCATAGATCTGATATTTGTTACTGAAACTTGGTTAACACAGGACATAACAGATGTAGAAATGGAAATTACAGGTTTCGATTTATACAGGCAGGACAGGGAACTCGGAACTGGTGGAGGAGTAGCTGTGTATGTAACTAAAAAGATACCTGTAGGCAGTGAGAATGGAGAACATTGGTAGTTTTAAGGAGGCTCTCTGGTGCAGGCTTATCATTCCTGGATGACAACAAATAGGAGTCAAGGAATAGCCAAGAGGATGAGGACATTTTAGTACAGACATTGAGGCATGCAGCATAGTAGAGTAATCATAGTGGGGGATTTTAACTACCCAGATATTGATTGGATGAACTGGTCAGGCGAAACGGTAAAGTCAAAATACCTTTTTACGAATAGTACAGGACAATTTCTGGCACCAACACATTGAACAGCCAACAAGAGCAAATAACATCTTGGATCTGCTATTAACATCAGAGGAGGAAATGTTTGAGGATGTTAATGTTGGAGAAACCTTTGGAAGCACCGATCACAACTGTATAACCTGGACGACAATAGTTACAAGAGGATTAGAAGAGAAGCGTTTGAGGTATTTAGACTGGAAACAAGCGGAATAGGAGAAGATGAAAGAAGAGTATGATGCTTTAGTCTGGGAGGACATTTTCGAGAAAAAAAGGTGCGCAAAGCATGTGGAATATTTTTACTAATATTTACAGTCAGCAGATTAAGAAGTATGTTCCTGTACAAGAAAGAAAACTGCACAACAGCCCAAAATAAATGACAAATAAATTGAGGAAACTTATCAGAAAAAAGATAAAAGCTTGGCAAGAATATAAAGTTGGCCAAAGATGCTCTGACTGGAATTACTATAAAACTTTACAAAGTGAGGTGAAGAGCCAAATAAAGAGTGCCAGGAGAAGCTTTGAACTGAAGTTATCAGAAAAAATCAAGGAAGATTCAAAGACATTTTATTCCTATGTACGTTCAAAGCAGAAGGTGAGAGACAAAGTGGGTCCTTTACAGAACGAGGCAGGTGAAGTGGTCACTGATGATGCCGAAGCTGCAGAACTCAACAATTTTTTCAGGAACGTTTTTACTATAAAAAAAAACCCAGTCACATCCAGAGGCCACAACATTTTTTGAAAAGGAAGAGGACTGTCAGTTGACAAATTTAATGGTAACAGAGTAGACTGTCCATGATGTGTTAAAGCAAACTGAAAAGAGTAAGGCTGCTGGACAAGATAATATATCATCGTTTTATATTAAGGAGATGGCAAGTAAATTAGCCAAGCCACTGTGTATGATCCTTAACAAGAGTGCCAATGGCACAGTAGCTCACCTTAATGGAGAAAAAGCATATTGTTCAGCTGGGGTCCTCAAAATGACCATCTTGGCCAAAGTGACCCCTAATCCCTGTACACCCTGTATGTAGCATTAGTGCCCGATAATACTGACCAACTTTCATGATCATCCGATTCGAAATGTAGGAGGGGCCGCTTGACCATTCAAAGCAAATGACCAAAATTAACCCCTAGATTACCTTTGACCTCAAATTCATGAACACCCCATATATACCATTGGCCAATGATACTACTGACCAACAATCATGATCATCCGATGCAATCTGCGGGAGGAGCATTCTGTACATTTGACCCTAAAATGGCAATTTTGGCCAAATTGACCCAAAGACAACCTATGATCCAAATCCCTGTAGCATGTAGCATTAGTGCCCGATAATACTGACCAACTTTCGTGATTATCCAATTTGAAC
>JAUOBX010019343.1:0-14179 GCA_032360705.1 Eupentacta quinquesemita
CATGATTTCGATGTATGTCAAACATGTAGTTTCATTTTTTCTAAAATTATTCAAGCAAGTTTAGCATATCACGAATGATTCGCAGTATTCCTCTGGGAAAGTGCTCACCGAGCTGAAACGTTTATGTGAGAATGGTGATAGTTGTTTCACCTAACGGAAGTAATCTATTGTTTCATATACCGGTAATATATTTTTAAATGAGCACTACTCCAACCCAATGCAAAGTCAAATTTGTCATCCAAATCTATTATGTTATTCCTTCCTGGAAACATATGTTGTTTGAGAGTACTATTCCTCCTAATGAACAGTTTATTGAATAATTAGGATTCCTGGATCGAGTGATTTCATTTGGTAACAACTCATATACCAAACATTTACTGATATGGATGCTACCAAGGATAACACAATATAATAATTCCAAAGTGGTCTTGGGTTTATATTGGATCGAATGATATGTTACATTAATGAGGGACAGAATGGATCGACATTCAGTGTTTACGTTATGCGTAATCAGTGATATTTTCTGCAATGATAATGCTGGACCGAATATTTATATACAAGTGGTCTTTAGAGACCAAACAAAGTAGATACATGGTTTTGAGTGAATAAAATTACTACATACTGTTTAGGGGTAAACATTAATAAACCTGTGCTGATAGATCCCTGTGAGTGACCGAATTATGGAAGTATCACAATAAATACAAATTGAAATGAATACAAATTGCTGCCATCACTAATGCCAACAATAAAACAAACTGATGTACTTCGGCTCCCACTTCCGGTTGATAACGTCACTAACACTATTTTGGATGTGGGAATATTGATATCATCATGTCTAGAAATTATATATATTACAATAACAATATTGCGTTTCATTTTTCCAAGGGCAGAACGCATCGAAGAACGATCATGTGAGACGTACTAGAAGTATAGTGACCCTCTACATCACAGTGTTATAAACGTTGATTTCATACCTGAAAGCTATTTCAACTGGTGTTGTAATAGTTTATTGATTGTGGTCGTGTTTTGGTCACATTCAATCGGTTTGATCTGGTCTTAGACACGAGTACCATGTGGTATAAACCACATAGTTTATCCTTCCCGCGGAAATCGGGATTGCATTCGCCGCTCGACATTTATACCTATATTATACTGATATAATTATACCTATATATATATAAATATATATTATTTGCTATTCGCTGTTTAAGGCGACGGTCTTTATGGTTCCGAAACTACAGAGTATTTACTTCTCGCAGGATCCCGGGTTGCATTCGTTATTCGATCTTAATACTTGACGCATAGATATACAGTTATCATTGCTATTCGACATTCATACTTGACCCATTATTATATCCCTAATTTTTTGGAATTACAGAATCACAGCCCATATCCTTCCCACGGGATTCCGGCTTGCATTTGCTGCTCGACATTCATACTTGCCCCGGAGATATATCTTATTTGCCATTCGCTGTTTATTAGGGCGACGATGCCTTTGTGTTATGAAACGCTGTATTATTCTTCTCGCGGGATCCAAGCTTCCATTCGTTGTTCGACCTTATTAATTCACGCGGCGAAATACAGAATTGATCACTTCGATAATTATACCTGACCCATTATAATATCCTTCAGTGTTTTGAAACTACAAAGTATATCCTTCTCGCTGGATTCTGGCTCGCATTCACTGTTCGATAATTATTCTTCACCCATAGTTATACATTGTTGGTCATTCACTGGTGAACCTTCATACATTGAGTCATTGAGTCATATATATATATATATTAGTGGGTACAGCGGCTAGAATACAAATAAAAAAAATCACAATATAAATACGTTAATGTGTATTTCATCAATTTCAGTGAAACTAAGCAAATGACAGTCTGAACCATGTCCGTAAATATCAATCCTAGGGAATCAATGCCAGGGTTGGACCTGTATCTGACAGGTTGGGCTCCTAAAGATTATGTTAGACAGGTATCAAAACAATTATCACATCGGTTGGGCCGAAATCGAGAAGGTGGTAAAAACGGATGTAGAGGTATTGAAAAGGTACTAAACGTAGGAAATTCCACACGCAGTGGCTCTAATGATGTGACCATGGGATCCGGACAGAACCTCTTTTTATTTCCGTCGACATAGCTCATCCTGCGATATTATATTCTCAATAGACTTTACATTCAAAAAGATTAGAGGAGAGGATTTGACGCAATACTTTTATTACACGCGTCATGATTAACTTGTCATGTTTAGCATTATCAAATTGTGTCTATGGTATTATTAAATTCCTAGAGGTGTTATCACAATAGGATGAGTATATGATGTACAATAACGGCGTCACATTCATATTCGAAGTTGATGGGTTAGGTTAGGGAAGGTAATAGGATTCATTGTTGTTTCGGCTTATCTAACCACCGCCACGTCGGATATTGATTAGTGGACATTGTTCTAATTCAGACCATATTCAAATTTGTAATTCAACAGATTTGACCACCGGCATATATATCCCATTATATAGGCAACTCCATTCCAGTCCGATAATATCAAAATCAGCATTACATCGGTATCTACTTGCTATGATGATGCACTGTTTTCAATAAAATTGCACTACGTCAGCTCATGGTGATACTATTTTTTTACTAAGCGTCCTAGTAACAGGAGCCCAGTGACCTGCTAGTTTTATATCGACGCCACGTGAAACAAAAACTCAGCCATCCACTTTGAGCTTTATATTTGAACGATGAATGTTATATAGCATCTGTCAACGAAACAGATGACTTCAGACCAGGTAATTACGCTGGTAATCTGTCGTGCTATGGATTATCGACAATTTGAATAGAGACACCTCTGAGGTGGCTCAAACTCGGTGGGATTACCTTCAGTTCGATGACCTGATCTAAATACACGTCCATGCTACCAACAGACACAACAATAAACACGACATTAATTTCGGCAGAAATATCCGCGATGGGAAGGCACTGAGGAAAGTTGTGTACAGTGTCACTTATACATGGTATAATCGCATCTCGAGGGAAATCTGCTCATGGGAGGGCTGATAAGCAATATTCGTTTCGAAGAGCAACGCTGCCATTCATATGGACAAATAGTACTCTAGGGTCTTCGATATTACAGTTTATCCGCCGTTGAGTCGGGAGGTGCGATTTTATTGTTTCCGGTATGCATTATGTGTAATATTAGAACACAGTTGTTTGTCAGTTGAAATCGACTCCGAGCCTCATTAAAAAATTCCCTGGGGTTAGTTGTTAATTTTTCAACAATGAGAAATGGTCAATTGGTAGCTGAGCACCGACTGCTGTCTCTGTGTATAATGCACCGTGCCTAAGATGAATGGCTCAGTCATTGCACTACAGGTGTATTCGAAGGATTTGTAACAAATAGGGGGATTGCTAGCTCATGGATGCAGAGGGAAATTAACATAAATGCACCCATTGCTGAAATAATCAGAATTAATCAGAGCACCGGGGCAAACTTGACAAATATCAACAATCCGATAATATCATACTGAAAGTCTAAAGCCTTATCGATTTACGGAGGTTCACTGGACATAGTCACTTGTTGGGATAAGTACAACATAGGAGCTGAGTTATAAGCAACCGATTCCACCGTTTTTTCATGGGGTAATTTGTGTTGACCATAAGGACGAACAATGATTATGGTCGATTTGTAAGTAGTCAGACATTCTTTTCGTTACAAATGTGCATGCATCCTGATTTTGTCTGAGATTAACGAAATTCAGCTTCTTTATTCTAATCCCGAACTTTATTTGAACAGTTTTCTATCTGTATCTTGCTTATAGAGGGGATCGTGCTGAAGGTTCACCCGCTCGATTGATTCCCGCAATTACCACATCGGCTTCTTAATCTAGGTTGGTAACCGTTGTCTAAAAGAAGGAAAAAAGGCGAGCTTGTCTCATACAATTGAATTGTGAATGGTATGGTTGCGGTTCCCGTTGACAAAAAACTGTTTGATACATGAATCGTTACATGTTGGCTGCCGGATTTACATCACGAGGTAAGATTGAAGAGGCTAGCTCTAACTTCGATGGGGCGGAGTGGTGATTTGACCAGGTTTTAGGAATTGTCCATGGACTCGATGGTCTTTCCTCGACGAGTTTTCTAGTTTTCCAATGTAACTGCCTATAGGGGCGATCGTGACAAACGCTGCTGGTTGGATATTCGTAAAAACTTTTTCTCGCAGAGAATAATCAATGAGTGGAATAGCCTTCCGGAAGATGGTTGCTTCCATGACAAAGAAGCTATTTTGAAAACGATAGATTAATAGAGATCGAATCATTGTATTAACAAGACAAAATTGGCCTACATTTCCTACAATTTTGCAGGTCTACAACAAGAACAATACAAATCATGTACTCCCCATAACGAAAAAAGCGGTATCAGTGACGCTTGACAATGCAATGGGTCCGGTGTACTCCGGGTTCGATTCCCACATTCATTATCGGGCATTTTTCACCAAGGGTGGCTGTATTCACAGTGACGGCTGACAGGGTCTCGGTATCCAGGCTCTGCTGTGGCGCAGTAGACTTAGTATCGTCAGTCTGCTATACGCAGTTACCGTGGTTGAACTTCGAAAATACGAAAACAAAAAGCAAAAGCAAGAAGCTTCCGCTCCTCCAGGATCTGAGAAAGTGGTTGGATACTGGGGTTCACTGATCATAAAATTGCGGTCCCAGGAGTAGGTTGGGATCAGTACTGTACACCCCTGTGTCGATAACATCTGGGCACTGGTCGAAAAGAGAAGGCGAATCATCGCCAATGCTCATCCACGATCAACACCGGGGTTCCTCGATGAGCCTTCAGTGTCTTCCTGAACCTGTGGCAATCGAATCAAACTACTTTCAGCCTGATCGGATCAAGCATTCTGGACTAATTGCTCCTACCAAGATATATTTCCGAAGTTGAACCACGGTAACTACGTAAGGCCGAACGACGGGATTATTGTTGGAATTGCGGGAACTAACCGACAACATCCCCCATGATTTCCAAGTGCCCGGACACCAATACTCCGCCAGTCGTCAATGTGCTCACCCCTAGAGAGAAATGCCCGATGGTGAGTGTGGGAATCGAACCAGGAATAAACCGGACCCATTGTATTGCCAAGCGTCACTGATACCGCTTGACTACTCTTCCGCTCCTCATGCACTCAGCAACATTCGGAAGGTGGGACTGCTAACATATAACACGCATCGTTTATTGTCAGCTGTGACATAACATATGACATTACATATAACCTGTTTTCTGTATTGAAAATGCTCCAGGGAGTATATTTTCACGAGGAATATCATTCAGTGGTTCGCTGTCAGGAAATGTTATAGATGTTAACGTTGAATGTTTGCTTTAGCATCATAGGAAACACTTTATTTGACAGTTCAGGGCAGGCGTTTCTAAGAGGTCCTTTAATACGATTCTCCCAGAGTATCTGCAGACTTTGCCCACCGGCTGTCTTCTTTGTAAGTTTAAGTTTAGGTTTATACCATTTGATATAGTGTTCAGTACTGTATCGGATGTACGTCACACATGCAATTTTACACCCACATACACTATATATGTAACATAGCCAGAATTGCTAATGCTCAGGATGGGAGTGAATGCGAATCGAAGCGATATTCAGGATGAATGATCGTTCTTAATCAAGCAGAGAATGTTTGATGTAGCAAAAAATATATATATTTTTGACGTCCTGTAACTTATGCTATACTGCTAGTCCACTGCAAGCAATTGATCCTAGTGTCAATTGAGTAACGATATTCTAGGGGCATGTGTATGGCAAGCCGAATGTGCAATGATTCGATGAACAGAGACATAAACTGAGATTTTCGATTTGATAAACACAGTTTGTCGAAAAACACTGTACATCGACCAATGAACACTGTTTTTCGGAAAACACCATTCATCGACCGTGAAACATTGTTCATCGACTGAAAACACTGTTTATCGACCGATAAACACTGTTTGTCGGCGAAAACCGTGTTGATCGAATTATTGCACATTCGGCTTTCTATACACGTGACTTCCCAAGTTAATGCTCAAAATTTTACCAATGTGGCATATTTTTATTATTCGAACACTTGTTTGGAACGCATTCATCCCGCAGAGACATCTAGCAATTAAATGTCTATATTAGGCAATTAAACACGACAAGGCTATTAATTCGACACCATTCTCTAACGATAACCCCAAACACAGTTTGTCGAAAAACACTGTACATCGACCGATGAACACTGTTTTTCGAAAAAACACTATTCAGCGACCGTGAAACACTGTTCATCGACTGAAAAACTATGTTCATCGACGATAAACTCAGTTTATCCCAAATAACTGTGCTTTTCACTCGATAAGCAGAGTTTCAGGCGATAAACAGTGTTTTCGATCGATAAACACTGTTCATCGACAAAAAACACTGTTTATCGGCGAAACACAGTGTTTATCGAATTATTGCACATTCGGGTTGCCATACACGTAACTTAATGGAATATCTGAGAAGTGGGAATTGGGTGGCCAAATTCAATTAGTCGAACACTTTTTTGGAACGCATCATCTCATAGAGACATCTAGCAGTTGAATGTCTATATTAGGCAATTGAACACGCCAAGGCTTTTTCATATAGGAGTGTTAAATCTCTGAATAATATGTGGACTCATTCAATAAATTATGTACGATATGTTCACAAAAGCAACGCTCTCATCAAGTGAATTCAGAAAAATATTTCGGGTGTGATACTACTTACTGAAACGAACAAACAAGTAATTGATTGTTTGGCTCGATCGAATGCCACTTCAATTTTCCTTTTCCTCGATAATCCTATTGTTGCCAGGCTGTTAATGCAACCAGCGAGATGCTTAGGTTTCTGTTCTGCAATTCGTACTCTCTGAAACTAACCAACAACAACCCCCCGTAATTACCAAGTCTACTGCGCCACAGCAGAGCCTGGATACGAAGGCTCCGCCAGTCGTCACTGTGAGTAGAGCCACCATTGGTGAAAAACGCCAGATGATGAATGTGGGAATCGAACCAGGAATAAACCGGACCCATTGTATTGTCAAGTGTCACTGATACCGCTAGAGCGTCACTGATACCGCTAGATGAAATATATTGTTCTTGGTGTAGACCGGGAAATTTGTGGGGAATGTGGGCCAATTTGGCTTGTTAATACAATAATTATCGTTTTCAGAGTAGCTTCTTTGGCATGGAAGTAATCATCTTCCGGAAGGCTATTCCACTCATTGATTACTCTCTGCGAGAAGAAGTTGGTACGAATATCCAACCTGCAACGTTTGTCACGGAGCTTGAGGCGATGACCTCTATTGGCAGTTACATTGGAAAACTGAAGAAGTAGTCGAGGAAACACCATCGAGTTCATGGACAGTTCTTAAAAACCAATTTATTCTTCCTCGTGAGGTGAATCCCGCAGCCAACATGTAGCGATCCATGTCTCCTAGGTCCCAAATAGGGTTTTTTTCAACTGGAACCGCAACCATACCATTTAAAATGTATTGTATCAGACAAGCCTGTCTCCCTAGATCATGAAGCCGATGTAGTAATTGCGGGTATCAATTGAGTGGGTGATCCTACAGCACGTTCCCCTCTATAAGCAAGATACAGATACGAAACTGTTCAGATAAAGTTCAGGACTAGACTAAAGAAGCTGGGCTCGTTTATCGCGGACAAAAACAGGATGCATGCACATTTGTAACGGAAGGAATATCTGTCTACCTACACATCGACCATAATCTTTGTTCCTCGGACTGAATATCTTGGCTCAATTCCAGATAAATTCAACTTTAGGTTCAACATAAATTACCATATAAAAAAGTGGAATTGGCGGCTTATAACTCAGCTCTTATGTTGTACTTCCACCAACAAGTGACTGAGAATATGTTTAGGGAACCTTCGTAAATCGATGCTGCTTTAGACACTCAGTAATATAGTATCGAATTGTTGATATTTGTCAAGTTTGCCCCGGTGCTTTGATTTATTTGGATTATTTCCGCAATGGGTACATTTTTGTTCACCTTCCGCTGCATCCTGCACGAGCTAGCGATTTCCCTATTTGTTACAATTCCATCAAACACACCTGTAGTGCAATGTGTGAGCCATTCATCTTATGTATGCGGCATCAATCATACACAGAGACAGCAGTCGGTACTCAGCTACCAGTTGACCATTTCTCGTTGTTGAAAAATTAACAACTAACCCCGGGGAATATTTTTCCATCTTTTAATAAAGCGCGGAGTCGATTTCAACTGACAAATAACTGTGTTCGAATATTACACATAAGGCACACAGGAGACAATTAAAATCGCACTACCCGGCTCAACAGCGGAGAAGTTGTAATAGCGAAGACCCTAGAGTACAATTCGTCCATATGAATGGCAGCGTTGCTCTTCGAAACAAGTATTGTCTTACCATGAGCAGATTTCCCTCGAGGTGCGATTATACCAATTAGAAGTGCCATTGTTCGCAGCTTTCTCCAATGCCTTCCCATCGCGGATATCTCTGCCAAAATTAATGTTGTGTTAATTGTTTTGTCCGTTGGTAGCATGGACGTGTATTTTGATCAGGTCAATGAACCGAAGGCAATCCCACCGAGTTTGAGCCACCTCAGAAGTGTCTTCGTTCAAATTATCGAAAATTCCTATAACGACAGATTAACAGCGTAATGACCTGGTTTGAATAGTCATGTTTCGTTGACGGATGCTACATATAACATTCATCTTTCCGATATAAAGCCCAAAGTGGATAGCTGAGTTCTTGTTTCACGTGGCGTCGATACAGAACTAGCAGGTGACTGAGCTCCTGTAAGTAGGACGCTTGGTAAAAAAATAGTATCACCATGAGCTGTCGTTGCAATTCTATTGAAAACAGTGCATCATCATAGCTGTAAATACGTTGAAGGAATATCGATGTAACGCTGATTTTGATATTTTCGGACTGGACTGGAGTTGCCTATATAATGGGATATATATGCCGGTGGTCAAATCTGTTGAATTATAAATTTAAATATGTTCTGAATTAGAAGAATGTCCACTAATCAATATCCGACATTGCGGTGGTTAGATAAGCAGCAACAACAACGAATCCGATTACCGGCCCTATCAGCTTCATCAGGTCTAGATAATGATAAACCGGAGGACTTTTAGATAGATTCTGAACTTCCATTGGTAATGTGGCGCCGTTATCGTACACCTACCATGTACTTATCCTATATCGGGATAACACTTCGAAACAAAATCTAGGAATTTTATAGATACATTTCAATAATGCTAGACATGTCAAATTCTTAATCACGACGCGTGTATTGCAAAAATTGAAATATGTGATTGCTGAATCTCATTTAATGTTCGACGGTAAGGCCTAATTAGAATACATGGCGAGGAATGGCGCCCTACGACTGTCAGAACGGAAAGTAGCGAAAGAATACAGACATACTGATATAGCATCGATGTAACTTCTTTTATCCGATTGAACAGGCCGACGCCCAAACCAAGACCGCCGAGGAAAGAGCAGTCATTGGAACATCAAAATACATATAATAAACATATGAATAACTCTAATTCACATCTCATCAAACAAAGACATTCCAACTATCAGAACAAATACTAGACCTAAAGCAGTCGTTCTTACATCATCTCCAGAGAATAATTGCGTTACGAAGCAGTGCCTAGAATCAATAGTTTATGTTGAACAACATGAACCTATCCGCTAGTTGGAGATAGTGGTATAATATTTACCGAATCTGTCAACTTACCAATAAAATGTATTTGCTATGGACAGCTCACGGACCTGCAGAGGATCGAGATCTAACGATGAATGCAAGACGTCAAGGTCCTATACCCTCAATTATGTGCCCTGTCTATTCAGCTACGACCGGTCAAATCGAATAGATTGTTCCGAGTGTTAATCATAAAATCATTTCCATCAAGGACGATACGATAAACGTAGCGGTCGATTCGCTTCTGTGTCTTCGTTGATGCGCTCAGCCAAAAATGAGCAAATAAAGTATTTCGTCAAATCTTGAATGTGAAGTGTTTTTTCTCAGAATATAATATCGCAGGATGAGTAATGTCGACGAAAATAAAAAGAGGTCCTGTTCCGCTGTTCGGATACCATGATCACATAATTATAGCCACTGCGTGTGGTATTTCCATCGTCGAGTAAGCTTTATATTCCTCTACATTTCCAACTTTCTCGATTTCTGCCTAACCGATGTGATAATTGTCCAAATGTTTTGATACCTGTCTAGCCTAATTGTTAGGAACCCGACCTGTCGGATACAGGTCCAACCCTGGCATTGATTCTCTGGGATTGATATTACGGACATGATTCAAACTGTCATTTGCTTAGTTTCACTGAAACGGATAAAATACACATAAACGTATTCATTTTGTGATTGTATTAATTGTATTTTAGCCGTTGTACCTACTAATGTATATCTTCGAATCAATGTGTGAAGGTTCACCATCGAATGACTGACAATGTATAACTATACAAGAATAAATATCGAACAGCGAATGCAAGCCAGAATCCGGCGGGAAGGATATACTCTGTAGTTTCAAAACACTGAAGGATATAATAATGGGTCGGGTATAAATGTCGAAATGATAAATTCTGTATTTCGCCGCGTGAATTAATGAGGTCGAACAAAAAATGCAAGCAGGGATCCTGCGGGAAGAATAATACGGCGTTTCAGAATATAAAGGACCCGTCGCCTTAATAAACAGCGAATGGCAAATGAGACATATCTACTTGGCAAGTATGAATGTCGAGCAGCAAATGCAAGCCGGAATCCCGTGGGAAGGATATAGGCTGTAATTCTGTAATTTCAAAACATTTAAGGATATAATAATGGGTCAAGTATGAATGTCGAATAAAATGATAACTATTGTATATCTATGCGTCAAGTATTAAGATCGAATAACGAATGCAACCCGGGATCCTGCGAGAAGGAAATACTGTGTAGTTTCGGAACAATAAAGGACCGTCCTCTCAAACAGCGAATAGCAAATAATATATCTATATATTGGTATGAATATATCAGTATAATATAGGTATAAATGTCGAGCAGCGACTGCAATCCGGATTTCGGCGGGATGGATAAATTGTGAGGTTCATAGCATTGAAGTACTCGTGTCTAAGACCAGATCAGATCCATTGAATGCGACCAAAACACGACCACAACCAATGAGCTATTACAATAGCAGTTGATATAGCTTTCAGGTATGAAATCAACGTTTATAACACTGTGAAGTAGAGGTCACTATACTACAAGTGTGTCTCATATGATCGTTCTTCGATGCGTTTTGCCGTTGGAAATATGAAACGCAATATTGTTATTGTAATTTATATAATTTCTAGACATGATGATATCAATATTTCCACATCCATTATACTATTAGTGACGTTATCTACTGTAAATGGGAGCCAAAGTACATCAGTTTGTTGCATTGTTGGCATTAGTAATTGCAGCAATTTGTATTAATTTCAATTTGTATTCATTGTAAAACTCCCATTTCCTCGGGCACTCACAGGGATCTGTGAACACAGGTTTATTTATTTCACCCCTATCACAGAGTAAACAGTATGTAGTGATTTTACTTACTTAAAACGTATATCTACTTTGTTTGGTACCTAAAGACCACTTGTATATAAATATTCGGTCCAGCATTATCATCGCAAAACATATCACTGATTACGCATAACGTAAACACTGACTGTTGATCCATTCTGTTCCTCATTAATGTAACATATCATTCGTAGCCTATTATATTGTGTTATCATTGGTAGCATCAATATTAGTACATGTTTGGTATATGAGTTGTTACCTAATGAAATCACTCGATCCTGGAATCTTAATCATTTAATGAACTGCTCATTAGGAGGAATAATTCTCCCGAACAACATACGTTTCCAGGAAAGAATAACATTAGACTTGGATGACAAATTCGACTTTGCGTTGGAGAAGTGCGCATTGAAATATATTACCGGTATATGAAACAATAGATTACTTCCGTTAGGTGGACCAACTATCACCATTCTCACATAAACGTTTCAGCTCGGTGAGCATTTTCCTAGAGGAATACTGCGAATTATTCGTGATATGCTATACTTGCTTGAATACTGTTAGAAAAAATGAAACTACATGTTTGGCATACATCGAAATCATGAGAGGATATGCTGCCTCCGGACAAACACTCATTTAAACGAAATGAGATCTCGTATGAGAGAACCTCTTCGGTCTTAACCTAAATGATTGATGTTCCCGTGAAAGCTTTTAACATTACG
Organism: Eupentacta quinquesemita; assembly: GCA_032360705.1. Taxonomy (NCBI): domain Eukaryota; kingdom Metazoa; phylum Echinodermata; class Holothuroidea; order Dendrochirotida; family Sclerodactylidae; genus Eupentacta; species Eupentacta quinquesemita. The sequence goes on from JAUOBX010019343.1 coordinate 12,318, forward strand.
TTACACCCACGAGCAAACAAAACAAGATGGTAACAGGTTATAGATGCCACAGAGTAATATCAATGATGCGTGTCATTCGTTCCCATTCAGAAATGTTTTTTTGTGCACTTAAGGCAAAGAGTTCGCGCTCGGCATTTCATAACATTCAAGATGGAGATTCGCGGACTCCGAGTCTCTATGTTATTCACGCGACCACAGTTCAACCCATCAGTGATGGATATTGTTTTGTATCGAATACGGTACTTTATTTTCAGTAGAAAAAGTAAACATGAAAATGCGTTCAAATAAAGTACGGGTAATTAAAATAAAATAAAAATAATGAGATGTAATACTCTATTAGAATAGTTTTGACTTTTATTATTCAAGAAAGTATGATATACCAATACAAAATGCAAACAGCAGTATCGATCACTCCACAGGGAGGTTTCGAGTCGACCCCTTTATTGAATGTCTTGGTTACGATTAGCATCTATCAGGGGTAATATCTGTAAAGCGCTTTGAACATGTCATCGATGCAGAAAAGCGCTATATAAGAACGAGATATTATTGTCATTATTATCTATGAGGCGAATCCGCGACAATAACTTACGTAAAATCAAGCACGATCATTGAAATATTGATTATAAATAAGTGATTTAATGATTGTTTTGATTGAATGCAGATGTCAGTAACAATTTCATTGGGTTTCATATTCTAGTACGGAATAGAACTGTAGTAGGAAACTGGAAGAATTGCGAAAAACAAATTAGGACGTTGGGAAGAGATGGGTGAGAGAAAATGACTTCACGCCGCCTAACTAACCTCAACCAGAAAACGTTGTGAAACACGGGTACGGTACCCGACTGACGATGTAGCATCCAAATTTTTTATCCAAGTTTCACTCAATGCAAAGTAGGAGCATACTTTGGTATTTAGAGATCAATAATCCACAGAAATACAGAGACTAGACAAGGTCAGAAATGAAATGAGAAGTGTTACCAGGGAGGCTACGGAAAAGATATTGCCAGGAACATGAAAACCAGCCCAAGGAGATTTTGGAGCTATGCTAAAAGTGAAACACGTTTTAAGCAGGTTTGTGGATGGAATAAATCAATTTGACTGGCAGAATTAAACGAGTGGTTGTAAATGGTTGTACGTCTGAGTTCGTCCCAGTTACTAGTGGCATTCCTCAGGGGAGTGTATACTCGGGCCTCTAATATTTGTGATTTATATTAGCGACCTACCCACCACCCTCAGCTAATCCGTCTTCATGTTCGCTGATGATACTAAGCATTAAGTATCCACAAGACAACAACGCTCTCCGAAATGATCCCAATGGGCTGAGTGGGTGGTTATCGGACTGGCTTCTAATGTTCCATCCTGAGAAATGTGAGTTCTAACAACGATAAAACCAACGCGGACTGTATATGGATTTCCATATTACCCATCACATCATAATCTTGAACATGTTACCTCTGAGATGAATTTCGGAATTATAATTTGATTCATTTCCATCGTGTGATGAGCACATTAATTCCAAGGTCAGTGAAGCAAATAAAATAATGGGGTAGACGGACGTTTACTTCCACGGACAAGGAACCATTAGTATATTCCTATGAGACCTCTGTGAGACCTAATATCAAATTCTCTGTTAGTGTGTGACCTCCGTACGGGAAGATTCATCTATGCCATCGAAGATGTCTACAGAAGAGCAACATGAAAAATCTCCTTATAATAGCTTCACTGACTTACCCTCAAGCAAAATCTGCCAACATTGTCGTACCGCGTTGAGCAAGAGGTGACATGATTGAGGTTTTCAAAATGTTCTGAATCTTCAGGAAATTACCAATACAAGAAGACCAAAGACTGGTAAAGTCCTTCAA
>JAUOBX010019454.1:0-14175 GCA_032360705.1 Eupentacta quinquesemita
AGTTAATATGTTACACAGTTTACTTCAACAACAAAAAACACAGCAGGAAAACTAGGAATGTTGAGTTCTGGAGCATATTAAAAACAATAAAATACATAAGAAATCTCAATTGTTGTTCAGGTGTGACGTCACAAATTATTGCGCAATCAGGTTTTCCGTCAATTTTTAGGTGAAAGTGGTGTAACTTCAAACGCCTATAACTCGGCATAGGAATATCGGATTGAGACGGGCCGGGTTTAGACCAATATATTGAGTTTTCCATTATCTACAAGGTCACCCATGATGTACTGGAGCCTGCAGTATACCTTTTAGGCTAGTAGGAACGAGGGAACGAGTTACAGGGGCATCTTACATGACGTCACGACGAGAATGATTCGAATACGATACACTGCTGTGTCAGTGTAATATCAGTTATATGACACATACTCAGATGTGACCTCGCATCCAGGCATCAGAATACGACTGTTTAGGGAGACCAGTGAAAGAAAGGTGACTCAAAGTGTGGAACTTTGCTTCTGAACCGCGATTTACCGGGTCCCTCCCGACGATCATGAGATTTATTCATCAACTTCTCATTTTCCTCTCGAATAATGGGCTGACACGGTTCATTTCACACATATCCACGCACACGCACGCACATACTAATTTACATGAACACATGTACAACCATAAAACTGGTGGCGCTGTGCCACAATAAGAAAATGACAACAATACGAGAACGACAAAGATGTGCGATTTCACATGGCGGGAACACTCATGTGCTCAAGCAGGGAAATGCCATGACATTTCCCTGGCTCAAGCGAGTTATTGAAACGAGGCCTTTTCATCTCTGCAAAAGTTTCGAACGATGAGTTAGAACTTCCATTGGCATTTGAGTGAGTACCAACCAAATGGCATGAAGAGCAACGGTAGCAACGAGGGAACGAGTAACGGGGGCATCTTGCATGACGTCACGACGAGAATGATTCGATTACGATACACTGCCATTAGAGGATTACTGCACGGTATGTTGTGCGTAGCAAGTTCTGTGGAGTAACGAGTTCTGAGGCCTGGTTTGTCCTTGAGGGCATGGTCTGAACGCATTTTTAGGGTCATTGCGGCCAGTCTTCGAAGAAGGTTGGTCTCGAGCGAGCAGTTTACGACTAGTTTACGATCGGTGTCGCGGCTTGTGGTGAATACCCTCGCAGTTTTACGGCTATTCCCCCCTTCGACTTTCCTCTGTGTAACGTCTAGGCATGACTGTGTCAGTGCAATGTCAGTATGATACATACTCAGCTGTGACCTCACTATCAGGCATTAGATTAAGGTCTGAATAGTAGATATTGAATACGACCGTTGAGGGACACTAGTGGAAAGAAAACAACGCAGGGAGTGAAATTTTCTTCCGAACCGCGTTTCATCGGGTCCCTCCTGACGGTCATGAGATATATATATCAACTTCACATATATCCACACACCCACACGTACATGAACACATCTACACCGACAATATCGGTGGCGCTGTACCGCAATACGGAAATTATAACGATACGAACACGACAGAGATTTCACACGGCAACACTCATGGATACCAAGCGAGGGCGCTCTATTCATTCCCGAAATGCTATCTTGTGCTTCTGACCCGCGATTTATTGAGCACCACCCGACTTATCTGAGATGTATTTTTTCAACGTGCGCCAAGTTTCCCTCTATCATGGCGATACGGTATTTGTTACACATATCCACTCACATTACACAGACATATAACACATTTACACGAACGCGTACGAACAAATTGGTGGCGCTATGCCACATCATCGTGTGAAAATAATAATACTTACAAACAAAGATGGTACGGTAACTCCTTACATTGGGTCATTGGCAGTGTGCATATTTTATTACTCCTGTTGGCAGAGGGGGAACACGGCGTAACAACTCATTCGCTCACTTGAGGGCGCTATATAATTCTGGACCGCAATATGTCGAGCTCCACTCGACGGACATGAAATGTCATCGTACAGTCAGTCTCCCTTTCCAATAACAAACTGATACAACATTTTTTACACTAGGCCTATCCAAGTACACACACATACATTTTTGATATTTGATACACGGACGCATACATGTACACAAATGAGTCGGTGGCGCTATGCCACATCATTGGGAAATTATATTAAGTCCTAACGAAGATGGTAACTCCTTACATTAGCAATGTGCCCATTTTACTAACTCTGTTAGCAGGGGACTGCACACTGCGTAACAACTCACTTGCTTACCTGAGGGCGCTTCATTAATTATGGATTGCAATATATCGAGACCCACTCGACGGATATGAAATGTCAACGTTCAGCCAGTTTCCCTTCCCAATAATGTAACCTTTTTTTACACATATCCATGACACATGCACAGACATGTCACAAATTCACACGAACGCAAACATGTACACAAGCAAATTGGTGGCGCTATGCCACATTATTGAACAATGGTGTTGGGTACAAACAAAGATGGTAATATGACTCCTTACATTGACAGGGTGCATATTTCACCATCTCTTCTTGCAGGGGGACTGCACAGGTCGTGAATACTCATTTGTTCACGTGAGGGAGCTATTTCAATTCTGAACCGCAATAAATCGAGCCAACTCAACGGTCATGAAGTGTCAACAAGCAGCCAGTATCCCTCTTCAATAATATACCGATACAACATATTTTACACATATCCACGTACATTCACATACATATCACATAAATACACAACGCACACATGTAAACACACAAATTGGTGGCGCTATGTCATATCATTGAAGAATGATATTTGTACATACAAAGATGGTAACCCTTTACTTTGGCAGTGTGCATTTTACTATCTCCGTTTGCAGAGAGGCTGCACACGGCGTAACTACACATTTGCTCTCGTGAGGGCGCTGTTTCGATTACAATTGTGCTGTTCTGTGCTTCTGAACCGCAATTTATCGAGGCCCACCCGACAGGCTAAGGCATTTCCTCCCACATAGGCCTATCCAAAATATGAAAACACACTAGTCAAATTGAACAGAATACTTATCACAGGGGCCACGAATAGAAAGCCAGTCGAATATTTGACCCGATCTGGTTCTTTTAGAGCAGGAATTCATCGAATATGAACCATCCTTTCGCGTGTCTCTATTCATCCTTCTATATCATATCATTGGAACGGTCTCTTCCTCATCGACTATAGATCAACTGTCTTCACTCTATTTGAATGTAAATGCAAACATAACATGGATGAGGTATAGCATCGTGTACGAGTAGGCAAGAACAGAATGAGATGTGCACAATATAGTCAATATGGTCACATTATAACGATTTTTCTCGGATTGCTACACGTTTTTGTTTATTTTAGGCAAACTAACAAGGAATGAAGCAATGAGGTTCATATAGGCCGATACAACACCTAAATACCTTTCCTTAGCCTGAAGGTCCTTGACCAGCTCCATTCTAATGTGACGTCATATCGGAAAACGATAACAATTGGACGATGAATCGGATAGCTCTTCGATGATTAAAAGCTGGGTGAATATCTCGAGTTGCGAATGGGCGATTCTACCTCGAATTGGTTACACACATAGCGAATGAGGTTCTTTATCATTGTCACTGGGTATATCCGCCATAATGAAAAGAGACTGGCATCCGTAAGCCAAAAATCGGAAAAATCGGATCGTTGCACTATACGATATCGTTGTAGTATGACCGGGGCTTAAGAGTCGTGAAAAGCCAGTTCACGATCGTAATATCTAAGGAATGCTAATGAACAGTGTCGAAGGTCAAACGGGAGCGCGCTGAGACCGGACCGCACGACAAGTGTGAATAACATTTAGGATACCGTTCATTTTGTCGCATTGCAATCTTCCGAAGCTACCCTGACGAATGATAATACATTCTTTCACCACACAGATTCAACAGTATTTCCATCACACTTAAGGACAATAACAAAGTCAAACATTTCGAATGAGGAACTTTATAATGTCTTACGTTATGGCAGTTTGAGAACACCCCGTAACCTGGTAACAATGGGTCTATATGTTAAATTGTGTCTGTTCCTGAACGTTTGGCCGCTGTGTACATGCGCATTGGTAACCGTTTTATTAGGAAGCGCACTAATCTGTTTTCCATTACATTTAATGACGAAATGGAAAATAGCAAAAACTCACATGTTAATGATAAGGTTGAGTGCGTTGTCACTACTGAGTAAAAATAGCGTCAGTTCTAACTCGGCGGCGGGCCGGGGTTCGAATCCCTGTTGGGTCGCCTCGGATCCTTTAAAAGGGTGCATGATGTATTCATGTTAGGTGCTCAGCACGAGAGAGCGGTTCATTGTCGCCTGTGTATAATCCCCCCCCCCCCACCCCCCTCCCCCACATATACATATACTCCCAAATTGATGTACCGCCCAGGATGCATGTCTTTAATTTGTGTATTTGGCATTGTGTGCAGTGTCCCGGTATCCTAGCCTATTTTACAGGATTAGCCACCTAGATCTTATGGTAAGGGTGAGATGGATGAAGATGAGTCTTCAACATACATTGTTCTGTCTCAATCGTCTGAAATATGTATGGAAAGTGGTACTAACATGTTTAATGTCACGAAATATCCGCTCAAATGACGTTCGCCTACTGAAGATGCATTTTCTGTTGGATGACTTGGCTGGATGTGCATTAATTGATGTGTTTATTCGGTAATGATATGTGCGTTCCCTCTTCATTTCACGAAGGAGGTCGACTTCTGCACCCACTGCAGAGGAAGCAGATCGCAGCAGGTGTACGGTCAATGCAGTTCTCCTATAACATCTCGGTCACTGTGAAGCGTCCTTTTCTAGTTTCGATAGAGTTCACGGTCCTTTTTATTATTCATTTAATAAAGTGAAAGCCACCTAGACGGAGCACAACTGCAAACAGTTACCTCACTTCGCGCCCGAGTCTTTATGTCGTTTCTCGAAATCTATGCGTGTGCCGGGATGTATTGTCCGCTAACTCGCAACATTCAATTTATGGAAAAGGTATACTCATTTCCATAAATGCGTATGACGGGGGTGGGGCAGCTTCGTGGGTTTTTCGCTCACACGTCGTAACTAGGCGAAGGGGGGATACATGTAACGCTATACAGAGAGTGGGTCTAATCGAATAAAATAAATGTCCACGGTTTTAATATCTTCGTTTGTATAATGGGTCAACATTTGGCGTGCAACATTAAACACTGGACACACGGGCGGACATCCGCCGCCAACTGGTTTTGTGTTCGGAGGTGTAAAATTGATAATTTGGCAGGCCTAACTCGTTTTATAGTCTTTCTGACGCAGGGTGGTTGGTCTGGCGTCCTGAATAGCACACGCCCAATGTGACGCTTCAGAATAATTAAACAGGCAACCGCTGTCTTGACAACTGGTCAATGAGGGCGCTAGGCAGGTGATGGATGATGAGAATTGAGGACGCGTTCTCATGCTCTGTGTGAAGGATGCTGTTTTCCCCATATGTTATCGCTATCAGAGTTCATAGGATAACTCAGGCCACGGTCATCCGTCTACTGATGAAGGTAAATAGCGGCGCCTTCGTGGATAACGGTAGGCATAATCAGGATAAAAAAGAATCATATTCGTGTGCATTCATGTGCGGAATTATCAAACTAACTTTGTTGATAAACTGCCCGTAGGTTGTTAGGGGGACCATAAATTAAAAGCCGTGTTTTCTTCTAACAATTATATTTGCAAAAAGGATAAACCAATTTTTGTAAATACTGATTGCTTGTGAATATATACTGTTTATACAATATGGGAAGAGGCGTTTAAATAATTCTTTATTTGAAGATATTCTCTTGTAGGAGTGTAACGTCGTGTTTGTCAGTAATGGTTCCCACTTATCCCTATAAGTATTTCACATGTGCACTCTAGCATCTGCTATCAATACACGATAAAAACCATCACGAGTTCATATAGAAATTCGCTGATTTATGTAGTTAGGATAGCAGCTTAGGCTACGGATTTCGTGTTGCTAGGTATAGGACACGTAGGTGAATCAATAGTCAGTGACGGTACTCACTGTTGGGAATTGGGGTGCGGGGTAAAGGTCAATACATATAGGAATACCGTCTAAATTTGCGTATTGATTCTACTCTGATGGTACTGTACAGAGTCAACTGGTAGCACAAATAATATTAAGTTTTGACATGTAATTTGTGAATTGGCAAAACATTTTATTAATTTGAACTGAATAATTACGCTTTCATAACGACTTAATGTTTGAGAACAGATCTAGTGTCTAGTGGGTCAGTCGACCTTTTGGATTATACGACTTCTCTACGTTGAACAGTGTAAGTAGAATAAACAAAATATGAGACTATTGTTGTGTGTGTGCGTATGCTTTACCAACTACGCGAACAGAAATATGCTCATTACATTCATCGAATTTCTGGCTATTTCAGTGTCCAATGACCGTGGAATGGCAGATGATCTTATGAAGTTATTGCCTTTTTGTCTTTTGCCAATTGCATTGCGAACGTCTCTGGACGATAAATTGGCTTTCTTGGATTAGGGCGACACTTGTCGCCTGGCGTCGGCTGGCCGTCAAAGACGGAGTGGGCAAGTGACGCGGTTTTATCACAGATGTGTCCGGCAAGTTTTATATAGACGCACCGTTTTTGTTCCCAGAAACAAAATATCACTCGATAATTCATCAATGAAGCAACAGGGCTGTCCTTATGGTGTAAAAATGTGATTCGAACTATTTACATCGGGTAATAATTGACCATAGAGCAGGAGTAGTCATCATTAACGGTGACAGCAACAACAACAATGCATATCTATATTTTATGTGAGATAAATGAATGCACGAGCGATTAGGGCCACTGGCAACATATTCAATTTGGAGAAAACAAAATTCGGCATACGCGTCGAAAGTGGTCGGGTGGATGTCGACAGAGCCATCTGCTTGTACTAGCAGTATATGTGTATCTGAGGAGGCCAGTCAAATCGCAAAGCAATGATTAGGGCGAGAAAACAAAGAGATCGGCTCCTAGTTGGCGAACCTGTATTTGCCCGTTCATTTAATGCGGAAATGCACGGTTGACGATTTAAAATCCTCTAATGAATTTTTCAGACAGTATTTCGCGTCTCGACAACCTCGTCTCTGCCGGCACAATGGACCGTCTGCCCGCCGTCAAAACATGAACCTCCGGGCTATACCCTCGCCGACGTAAAATGCGCCATAAATGTGATCCCTTCATCCAGAAAGTCGGGACATTAAAAGGATAATTCGTCAAAAATGGGGTTAATCCGGAGGCTGACGATGTCTGGCATCTCAAGACGGCGTGCTGACGAACACGTCACGTCTTTGGTCTTGACTCTGTCCGGCAGCTGGCCGGGAGCTCATCCGGGACCCATGCGACTCTAAAGCTAAAAAACATATATTGCCCGGTGATGCCCCACTCTTCCTCTAAATTTATGGCATGAAAAATCTCTCAAGAAAAGTATTACCCTCACTCAAAATGATCGAAATGCCATCTCGAGAGCCCGCCGACACACGTGCCGTGCCGAAAACGCTAGCCTCGACAGGTCTTATTGTGACGCGAACCTAAGACGCATCGGCTCCTAGACCCACATCTCCCTCGAACGGGGCTTGTGCAGGAATTAAAATAAACATCGGTTAGAGCAGGTTGCCCACTGTTTTGGTTACGATTTATCCGAGCAATCTCCGGTCGGCAAACGGTCGCTGAGCACGACAAGACCTTCGGAGACGCAGGTTGCTCACCGCAACCTCCAGAAAGCTAATAAATTAGGCCCCAGCTGCCTCCAAAGTCGCCCAGCTCTATTGTATTTTGAGGCAGACACGGAGGAGAGAGATACTGAATTAGGTTTGTATGTACGATTGAATGTTATTGAGCGCCCTGACGCACCTGCAGCACGCGTGGACCAGTCGCCGAGACCGACCAATTAACTATGAATTAGAATCATGTGTGTCCGACCATTAGCGCGAGTTTGATCAGGGGCCGGTCGGCGGACGTCGAGTTACACCAAGCGTCGTCTCCGTTTACTTTTCAAGCGTGAGACGGGCGTGTGGGTAGGTCGAGGAGTGCGGCGAACAAGTATTGGGCCGGGAGGTTTCCTTTGTCAGGTGCAATTTGCTCTGAGCGGTCGCCGTCGATATACATTCATCCTCGGCGAACGGAGGTTCTCTTGAGCGTGCCATATGGATAATAAGGAGTCCCATATGTCTAATTCGATACTCTCGCCAAAACAAATCTATTATCTTTACCCTCGATATAAGCCAGAAGAAAATAATCTTATCTCTATGTCTTTCTGATTTCCCCCCTTTTAGGCTTGTTGAATAAATAATGGGGTCGGTTTGTGAAGTGGGCAAAAGAACCAGACGCGCACCGTTCTCAAAAAAGAATCCTAGTCTAGTCACTTTTTGAAGAGTGCACAATTAATCTCTGCTAGCGCCAGTGGCCATCCATTTAATGCATGCACGTACAGCTCGCTATGAGTACCTGGCATGCGAGCTCACGCAGATAAAAAAAAATCGAAGCGGCTGCACCTAGACCCAGCCAGCCGACCAAATATTTTGTAACTTTTGACGAGAGCCTTTGTTTGCCGGTCGTCCTTTTGGTTCATCTATTGAGTTTCCCCATGTTGTAAATTGGGGAGTGGAGAAGACTGACGTCATTGGCAGCCGATTGCTCTATCCGCTCCCCGATACGACTTTGATAAGTACTCATTGTGGAACGGGATAACCGTATATTAAAATATAATATTTTATTGATAGTGTCAATATATTTTCATATCTACAAATATTATCTCGCCGAATTGTTCTCCCAGCGAAGATGATGATTTATGAGCGTAAATCTCATGATACAAAGACCTGTATACGAATTTTGTCGTTAGGACGTGAACGTACAGTTTGCATTAAGTTAGACTAAAAACTGTCTGTAGCATCATAAATTTCACCAGTATATGCGGCGTTTATTAATGCTCTTAAAAAAAATAGTGGTTATGATTCCTCGAAAATATGGCATGATAAAATGCGCTATGATTCGGGAGATAATTTTAGTGAGGAATTTGATGGAGGCATTAAATACACAAATGACACGGAATATGTTATTGGTGTGGTTATAGCGAGACATGTGCTATGCAGTTGAAGAGTATGTAATCATATCGAGATGTGTCTGTGTTTCGACGCTAACGTTCAACGCGTGCTGGTACATAAACTTCGAATGAATACCAAACATGTCTTCCGAATCAGGTCGGAATCCGCCGTTTTTTTACTGATAACGCTGGATATTTATATCATGACTAGTGTGACCTTTGACCTCTGACACAGGCCTTCATACACTATATGTGAGTATAGACGCCTAGAAGACAGTATGCGATTGCACAAAACAAAGCCGTTCGGCACAGAAATTTGTCGGGTCTTTCTCAAAATAGAGCGTGACGAAATTTAACGGAATTTGACAAATGAACATTTTGGACAGAAGTACGTTCTATGTCATTTTCCTAGATACATTGTATGACCCTTGACATCAAATGTGACCCACACATATACGGAATATGCGTGAATAATTGCAGGCGTAGTTTGGAATGCACATTTGCAGCAGAATTCTCCCTTCATTTTTATTATAACTTTTTAAATCCAAGTGATGGTTAAAATCAGGTATAAAATCGGATGGAAATGGCATGAAATACTGTATGACGTCACACATCAACAATGTGACCCCATTGACCCTTGACCCCCGAGTAACTGATATTAAATAATTGAGGACATAGGGTACAAGGATTCTACGCGACCAAAATTCGTCGTAATCTCACACATCCTTTCCAATATTAATAATGGAATGTTGACCATATTTACAGTACGATAATGTAGTATGAATGGCAATTGTACGCACTGCTGGTCCAATGTCTCTATATAGGTACCAATATACCGACATCCGTCACCCTGGGGGTGGCTGGACCCCAGGCAATGTCATGCGACCTTGGAATAACGTTTATGACTTGCAAGGGATGAAACTAGGTGAAATCATTCAAAAATCGCGTAAATAATGTTATTTTGTACGACAAAATAGGTAATAATGCAATGAGTTCTTTCCAATTAGGCTCAAATGAGAATTTTGGACTCGTGGGAACATTGTGGCGGAGTTATACGTGCATAGTTCAAATTGGAGGCATTTTTTTGGCGAACTAATCAATTTCTACAAATTCCTTGTTATGTGTTCTAGTAAAACCTTAAATAAATAAATTATACAGCATAATTCTAGTAAAATAGCAGGAACTAGTCAATGAAGACAACAAAAACAAAGAATTGATTATATCCTAACGAAATCTTCGCAGCTCGCAAACGCCGAACTTGTCTAAACACTGTGCATGCGTCGCATCATGGCCTGTATAGGTATCCGTAGGTTTACTATTCAATACTTGATTGAACTCGCGTGAGAACAGCATCATTATCACCTTGAAATTGCTCCTGAATATTTTAGGATACAGCTCGGAAAATTTCGTGATTTTTGGTAGATCTGATAGTCTCCACGAAACTCGTTGTATATTTGAATACGGAACAAATGAGCTACACCCACCCTCCATGGGGGAGAAGCTCCCAATCCCCGCAGTGTGGGCTAGAAACAAAGAGAGAGGCGTCATTGGTATGCAAAATCGTGTAACTTTTCGCACGCATCGTTCTCATTTGCAAGCGAATGGGAGGGCAGCGACGGGATCCCCACGTCCCTCGGCCGACCGACAGACCGGGCGGTGATTGCCGAGATACGGTCGCCACGTTTGAGAGGGTCAACAGGGCTCCACGGACGCACGTCTGCCTGCCACCGTACGTGTCAGCTTGACTGGTTATATGAAATTGACCGTACCAAAATGTATCACCGTTTCTTACTCGATGAGCCACCCAAGCGGAAATTCGCCGATATTTTTTAGGGCATGTGTTCCAGATTTGTTACCCCGCTAAGGGAGAAGGAACGCCAGGTTTTAACAGATTTATGTGGTTGGGTTCAAGTCGTATGTGACCAACGTGTGCTGTCCGCCCCATCGGGGATTGTAATCGCCACACAACAAGTAAACCGCGAATGAATGAGGCGGCAGAATTGAAAACAAAACTCGTAAGAAACCATTCGACGCTTTAAAATATTCAAAACCCCAGCAGACAACAAATTGAGAGGACTCAAATATTTATGACATATGGGCCTACTTTCACCCGTACCGGTGGAACACTATCCCATTGTGTTATACGCCCTGAAAACAAAAAGACTAGTTAAGAGTTCCACTCTACTCATCAAAAGTGTATTGTTTTACACGCGTTCTTTGTTTGAACATCATTATTATTTTATACTTCTAGAAATTACAATCCCGCACGACCTTTCGCCAAACTCCGACAGGTCTGTATGCAAATGCTGTAAATGCCTAATTTGGTCAAAACCGAATGAAGCGGCATCACAGAGACGAGGATGAACTCGGGATTCATTACTACCAATAGTCATGTGGGTCTTTGTTTATTCGTTGATTTTCCTGTTTGTTTGAATCATGTTTGTTTCTTTGTTTGTTTCCTATATATTTTACCTTCGCTAAAAATTATTAAACAGCAAAGTGAACACAAGACAGTGGAAAAAATCATCACCTAGGTGGAGTTTGGTGTAAGTGAAACAATATCCTTACGTGGGAAACTATACTCGAACTATATCGTTCTCTAAAAAATACAAAAATGATATTGGGCAAAAAGACAAATAACGAAGATCACATAGAGTAGACCTTTACAAACGGAATTGAGACAATGAGACAGTGCTTGAAGTAATGGCTGATACCGGTGAAAATTAGTAGCTCATGCTAACTTGTACAATAATCCCGTTTAGAGAGACGGAACTGTTCCACAGAGCGCCAGCCACGTGCATATAGAGTATTAGGTTGAATATTCGAAGTGGGGCGCCCTCAACTTCCTTGCGTCAGTGTCCCCCTTGTTCCCCTTCCTGGATTTGAATTGATTTGATTGCTACATGTTCAGGAAGCCACTGAAGGCTCATCGAGAAACCCTGGCCCTGTTGATCGTGGATGAGCACCGGCGATAACTTGCCTTCTCTTTTCGTCTAGTGCTCAGATGCTATCGAGACAGGGGTGTACAGTACCAATCCCAACCTTCTCCCGGGACCGCCATTTTACAGCCCCATCCGACGGACGACCAGTGAACTCCAGGATATAAGCACTTTCTCAGATCCTGGAGGAGCGGGAGCTTTTTGTTTTTGCTACATGTTTTTGTATATGCGAAGTTCAACCACGATAACTGCGAACAGCCGACCGACGAGACTCGTTGCAACTCACCGACAACAACCTCCCGTAATTACCAAGCCTACTGTGCCACAGCAGAGCTCGAACACCGAGATCCCGCCAGTCGTCACTGTGAGAACAGCCACCACTGGAGAAAAACGCCTGATGGTGTTTGTGGGAATTGAACCCGGACCAAACCGGACCCATTGATCTGTCAAGCGTCACTGATACCGCTCGACCACTCTTTCGCTAAAGTTTCGGGCACACAAGACAGATGATATCAGAAGAATTGAAAGAAGTGAACACTCCATGTTTAGATGGTTCAGTGGCTTGAAGTCGGGAGGATGAAAGGGGACTTCCCAGCATCTATGTAGATCTGGAGATCCCTTGCCTAGAGGCGGGGTGAGGTGGGTGTACTTGCACTCGCGTCCAGGTTCTGCTGTGGTGCAGTGTTACCAGCGGCACATGCCGAAAAACGCTAGATTTGCTCTGAGCACTCATTCCTTAAGCCTCGATATTCACTGTATCCACATATCTAAAAACAGGTTCGGTCAGTTGCCAAACTGCAATTCTGCCTCGGATGCCACTATTTTTTCCAATTCGAACAGTATTGATGTCGGGCAAGGAATGCCAATTTTGGAAAAAAACTTATGCTAGAACCCCAGTCAACTCTAAAAACGCTAAATCTAGTGCTGGTGCAGTGCACTTGAAGACTACGGAGGGCTGAGGAAGTAGTCAGTTCCTGGGGTTCATTGGTCTTCTATCAGATGGAGGACATAAAATGGCAGCCCTGGGAGCAGTTTGGGATTGGCTACACCCCTGCTTCAAATTTCCCACTTCATTTGGGGAATAATGAATAGATACGAGGGCCTTTGTTGCAGAATTAAAACCGGGGTGACATCATAATAAGAGGTTAGCAGAAACCAAAGGCGCCAGCCGAGGGTTTTTCTCTCCTGGTTTAATTCGTAAACAAAGGCCCGAGGTTCCATTCATTATTCCCATTCATAAATGCAAATGATCATATCAACAGCAATCTGGAAAATTGTGTGCCCATATATGGAAGTGAGTCGCTAGCTGGTTCTTAGTATCAGAATTATAACTGGTTATAATCCACTTTCACACACTAAAATTGCATTCACGTGGTATTTATGAATCGAGCACTAGTCAAAAAGAGATGGTGATTTATCGCCACTGCTTATCCACAAGCAATACGGCCAGGGTTCCTTGATGAGCCTCCGGAATCTGTATCATTCAAATAAAAAGAATCGAATGGACATTGACAGACCTTAATGAATGGAGGAGGAGAAAGTAGACACAGAACCGAAAATCTCACCCTTAGTGACTACTGACTAACACAGGAGAAGATTGTTGACAGTGATGAAGAGAGACACTTCTACCACTGCTACACCTCACAGCAGTGTCAAACAGGCAGTGCATCAAAATATGGATTGTTGATGTCACAGAATCCGAGTCTTCATTATGTTCACGTGACCTACTATGTAGGCATGATGTATATTGGCTGGTATAGAATCGGTTGAATCGTCGCTATGACACGTCAGTGTGAAATTCGTTCCGATATAGTGAGGGGCGATCGTTTTGCAAACAGATCTGTCCATTATTCATGTGGGTGTTGCGAGACAAGTTCGCCCTTTAAATAAATATAATGACCATGTGGGTGGAGAGAAAACTTGATTACAATATTCTCAACTATTACGATTTACGACATTTTTGTTGATGTGTAATCAGTCTTGTTGATACACATTGGAATCAATTTTGTGGTGATGTCATGCAAACAGCAGCGTCCAATATTCGACGGGGGACTCGAGATGAGACCCCGCCTTTAACATGAACCAGTAGATAGCCTAGTCGTGACCGGACAATTGGCACCCGGACAATTCCCACCCGGACAATTTT
>JAUOBX010019565.1:0-14169 GCA_032360705.1 Eupentacta quinquesemita
AAGAAGAAGAAGGGGGGGGGGGGGGCCCACGAAACTGGGAGCTGCTCGATCATTTATCCATCATATTCATGAAGAGTTTCTCGAATGGTTGTGTTTCAGTCAAATAATTGATGTCATGAGCTGTCGCTATGGTGTGGTCTTTCCAGCAATCCATTTTATCTTCAGTCACATTCAATTCATTGCAATTCAAAGGCTAATGGAAGTGCTGATCATGACTTCAAAGAGTTATTCCTTTTGATTACTGTTTCGAAGGATCCAACCCACACACTGTCCCCCGGTCGATGAGACAGTCAAACTAAGGTCAGATCTATAATGATGCTATGTTTTATGACATGACGCAGGGGAGAAAAAGGCTGTATTGTCCATGTGAGATGTGGGAGAGCTTCCTTGAAAGTATAGGTGCGAGATATCAAGATTTTGAAGAGATGAAAATCACTTGTCCTCTCCACTTATGGAATCTGTAATTACTGTTACTGATTGCATCAGACATAATTTATCAATGTAAATAATAATAATAGATAATAGTAATAATAATAATAATAATAATAATAATAATAATAGAGATGAAAATAATAAAATATTCATATTGCACGTTATGCACTGCCTCAAAGCGCTGTAAAAAAATGAACTGATATGCAACATGAACAAATTTGAAGATGAGATGTTTTGGGAACGATTATGAGATGTAGGTGTTAGGAAATACGCTCTGTACATCCATGCATCCATAGTCATTTTAGAGACATTGTACATGACAGACATGTCAAAGAGGTGTCACCTTGTTCTGTGTCAAGGTTATAGGGCTGGGTTCGAGTCCTCTCATTCAAGGTCTGAGTTTCTGGTATTCGAGTCCCAGACCAAGTCCTTAACTTCCGAATCACAGTGTCCGAGTTCGAGTCCCCATGCTAAATTGATCTCTACTATTTCTGGCACAGTTTAATGACAACTACATGGCTTAGGTTATGCAGAAACACAAATAGGCTCTGTCAAGATGTTGTATGCTTAGAAGTAGTAGGTTGAGTCTCGTCTATCCGACATGCTCAGCGATTATCCTCCGCCAAGCATCGCGATCCTGTTTATTGCTTCCTCAAAATTGTTGATGTGTATGTCCTCGAACTGAGATTTTATTTTACCCACCAAAGTAGTCACTGGTCTTCCCACTGGCTTTGCAGTATGTTTCAGTGCTTCCTGTAGGGCAACCTTTGCTGG
Organism: Eupentacta quinquesemita; assembly: GCA_032360705.1. Classification (NCBI taxonomy): domain Eukaryota; kingdom Metazoa; phylum Echinodermata; class Holothuroidea; order Dendrochirotida; family Sclerodactylidae; genus Eupentacta; species Eupentacta quinquesemita. The sequence continues at coordinate 1,207 of JAUOBX010019565.1, forward strand.
AGCGTCTTCCTGGAGCCTTGGATGCTTCATTTCTATTATTGTTTTGGCATGTTGGTTGAATCAATATATTTTCTATTGTCATGGTTGAGATGAAACAATACATTCACTCGCACAAAACAGTAAAAGATTTGGTCGAGTCAGAGTGATTGAAGTGGGACTCAAGATCAGTCTCAAGTCCTCCGGCACTGATGGGTGGAAGTTCACAGCTGTTGATAGTACAGTATTCAGTAATCATTTTCATTCCCTGTATTTCAGCTGGGCCGCTGCGTCCAGAGAGGCCCGCCCAGGCTACAGAGAGCCGGCAGGCACTGCGGAACATGCTAGCCAAACAACAACAGATGCCTGGGGTAAATTCAAATTTGTCATCATCTTCATCATCCTGTTTCACATCCATTCCACTTCTGTGAGTAAGAGGGTTCATGACAGCTCTTGCAGTACTGGTTGTAGAAGGATCCAAATATTAATCCTTGAGATGGCGTCATAGCATACTAAACTGTGTGTTTCTTGGTCTACCACTGGGTGCTGTTCCAGTAATCTCCATGTCAGTACACCATGTGATCCAGCCTTCACTATGTTTATCTTGTTCGAACCAGCCAAATCTGCTCGCCCATAAACTAGCCTCCAGGCTGGGGATATCCAATTCTTCATAAGAACGGTTGAGTCTTCTTCTGTCCTTGGCTTCAGGCCATTCAACGTGGAACACTAATTTCTCCTTCACCTTCCATGCTACAGGAAGCGACTGAAGACATAATAATACTTGGTACTACTTTCCCTCCTGAGAAGCGGGCTGGAAGATATGCGTTTCTCAATGTCGCCCCAGCACTGTGGAACCTACCACAAGCTGTCAGAGACTCTCCTTCCTTATTTGTGTTCAAGAAATTCTTGAAGACATATTTCTTTGAATTTTTTGCCTAATATTTGTTTGTGTCATGTGAAACCCATAGAACTTTTGGATTTTGCGCTATATAAATAACGGGGTAATAATAATAATAATAGTAGTGACATTTATCAGGCGCCTTTCCAGAAAGATGCAAAACTCTACTAAGACTTACTAGGGAACCCTTGAATATGGATGAGCACCAGCGATAACTCCCCCCCTTTTTTCGTCTAGTGCTCAGATGACATCAATGCAGGGGTTTAACTGATCACAACCACTCCTAGGACTTCCATTTCACATCCCCATGCAGTGGCTAATCAATGGACTCTAGGATCTGACAACTTTCTTGGAACTTGGAGATCTGAAATACCTAGAACCCAACTACAGTAACTTCTAACAAACTGAGCAAGAACAAATCTTAGTGGAACTATCCTGAAACTTTATCAGCAAATCCACTGCAGTATCCCAGAGTCAAGACATTGACCTACAAGTGCAGCCACTTCTTGGTCTGTGCTAGAATCAAACTTCAGATCTCTTGCGTGCTGAGCCTTTCTCTTCTGTCAATATGTAGGCTACCTTTTGTTAGGAGATGAACTGCAGTAGTTAAAACTTCTACTGATGGATAAACAATCTAATTATGCTGTGGAGCATCTCTGATCATCCAATGAGAGAATAGTGGACTATGTAAATGCAGTATATTATTGTCCTGCTCCATCTTCTGCTTGCAGTATGGTGGGCCAATGATGACTAAACGAGAGGATGTCCGTAAGCAGCACATGGACCACAGGATGGTGAACATGTCCAACCCCGGGATGTTCCAGCAGTCCACCCCAATACACCAGATAGGGCAAGGCCAGGCACAGGTAAAGAACAGTATTCTCAACCTGGTGATTCATCGGAGCGGATGCTAATCGAAGTTGAAATCACATTTCTGTGAAGATCTATTAAGTAATATCCGTCAGTAAGGTATTAAACTCAGTGATAAGATCGAGCAATCACTATGCAGAATCACATCCCTGTTATTCCAAAATTCTATGTGATCCATTGTCTAATTGTACTAAATTTCCTCACAGCTCCCCATTTAAAGTCCCCTAACTCTGTAAAGGAGAATTTCATCAAGTGTGGACTGTTCATATCTGTAGCTACAATTTTAGCCCAATTATACTCGAGCTAGAATTTTACTATTGGGAACCTCAAATTTCCCTAGTTTTTTACGGTCTCATGTTCACATTTATCTGTTACTCGAGTGCAATTGAGCAACCAATCACGCCACAAGTTTGTCTATTTTCAGCACCACTGTGAATAATCAGGTTTTTAACGCTTTGTTAATTTTCTTGTCTTCCTTGGTAGGTCTACAACCGAGGCTTCCAGAACCCGATGCTGGCTTCAAACCAGCTGGGTGGTTCCCAGCCAGGCGGGGGCAACATGGTGGGGAGCTACTCGCAGTATGGAGGTCAGCACCAGAACATGATGTCTGGCATGAGGCACCAAACACCAAGCGCAAGGAGAAACTTCATGGGACACCCACCAATGTCTACACCAACCAATACCATGTAAGTGTATCACATTCTGTGGAAATAAGACTATGAGGGGCTGAGTGCTACTGACAGTACTCAGACCAACATCAATACAGGATGTCAGGCCTGAGACACCAAGCTCAAGAAGAAACTCAATGGGACACCCAATAATGTCAACACCAACTAACACTAATACCAAGTAAGTATATCACACCTTACTCACAGTACAGTGAGGCCAACACAGACACATGATGTCAGGCATGAGCAATCAAACACAAGCTCAAGAAGAAACGCTATGGGTCACCCACCAATGTCCACATCAACCAATACCAAGTAAGTATATCACACCTTACTCCCAGTACTTGGGCCAAGTAGAAGCGGTGGCTCCTGAATGTGAGGGGTCCAATACTGCAATTTTATTATGAAAATGGGCAAAATGCTGAGATTCACAGTGAATATAGTGCAATTATAATGAATTTCGGACACCTACGTGGTACAAACCCTTGTTTAAGGGGTCCAAACTGCCAAGGAAGTGGTCATGGACCATCAGACACCTTAAACCACTACCCCTGGGGCCAAAACAGCACGTCAGGCGTGAGACACCAAGCACCAGGAGGAACTTCATGGGACACTGACAATGTCTACACCAACCAATACCATGTAAGTATTATAACACATTGCGTTATGTACTCAGGCCAGGTTCAGATCAAAAGATCCTCACCCAACTCTCTCAAAGACTCTAGCTAGTGAATCATTCTGTAAGACTATGTGTATCCAGCATTCCTATCATATGATGTAGCCACAAAACATGTATTTTGTTTGTTGATAATCACAGATTACAGCAGCACATACGGGAGAGGTCCATGAGGAGTATGATGTCAGCAAACCAGGGCATGCCAGCCCAGCACCAGGGAGGGTCTCGCCAGCAGCCATACAACATGCAACAGCAGCAACCACAGCAACAACACCCTGACCAGCAACGACTGATGCAACTACAACAGCAGCAACAGATGATGAAACTACAGCAACAACAACAACAACAACAACAACAGCCCAACATGAACCTGTTACAACAGCTACAGACACCAACAAACATGCCTGGACAACCCTGGCAACTATCAGTTCTAGATCAAACACTAACATGCACCCCAAGTGTTCCCATGCATAAAATGTGGGTAGCTGGAATCTGTAATTATGCAGCTGTGGATTGGCAGTGAGTGATATTGACTATGCTCTCATAGGTGAGAATAATATTAACTGATTGATTGGGAGTCTCTGCTAGTTTGTTTGAGCTTCCAATATATTTCTTGTCAATCAATAAGATAAATACCTTGTCATCATTTTCCAATTTGATGCAATGTGGACATTGGCAGTCACACACCATAGTCTATGCAAGGATTTGCTGACAAAGTATTCACAAAAGGACAGATAATGCTGACCTGGCTTCTTATGAATTGTAGTATTACTGTTTCTACATGTAATGTCAATACTTAAATTAACATGAAACTTATGATGAAATGTTCACCTGGTGTTCTTTTTCACATTGAATGTGATTCTAATATTTCACAAAAAGTTGATATTTTGTCATAAGAGGTCGATATCAATATTTCTCATATTTAATGGCAATGTCCATATGTTCGGTTATGCGGTTGGACTGGTTGTAATGTTCAGGGAAGCAATTGAGATATTTGGGAGATCAATATTTTGGCTAATTTGAATGATAACTTGAGTCCACTTGAATGATTTGCTCATACCTACAAGGTATACATGTTCCCCAAAGTGAACACATGAAACCTGTTACGTTGGGATCGAGTCAAGGAATCACTGGGTCAGGTCCATATAAAATGTGCGTGCCAGCATCTCCCCCAAATTATGTTTGTCGGCTTTAATTGTGTCTATTGGTAGCAAACTATATGAATACATTGCACTTTTGAGCACTATGGTCTTAGGAAGTTATTATAGGTAACAATTACTTCAATGAGAAGACTTCAAAGTTGTTACTCCGAATCCAATCAGGACTGACCATTCTTTGAATGTGTCCTTGGGCAGGGCACTTTACACTACTCGTCCCTACCCAGGTCTTAATTGACCCGAGCTACAGTGTGTAACAGAGGCGAAGCCAAGTCACCACTCATTGTTACCTTGAGCCTTTTTTTATTCGGTGCAGGAGGCAAATGGAATCTATGCGATGGTGCGGGCATGTGTATGTGTGTTACGCCCCTTGTAAACACGATAACTAATAATAAAAAAGGTGCAGATATTTCATGCTTGGTATGTGGGTTGGCCTTATGGTGAACATGATCCCAATTGTTTTTAGGTTTGGTCCAAGGTCATCTGGGGTCAACTGAGGTCAAAGTCTACAAACCTCGTAAACATGGTAACTAGTGAACGAAAAGGTGCAGAGACTTCATACTTGGTATGTAGTTTGGACATATGGAGTACATGATCCCTATTGTTTTTAGTTTCGGTCCAAGTTCATCTGGGGTCAACAGAGGTCAAAATATGAAAACCTTTTGAACACGGTAACTAGGACAAGTCGCTCAATTCTTGTCAAGTCGCGAAGACTCAATAATCCGCATCACACATCATCCGTCACTCATTTGTTATGATGTGAAGTGTTAGATTGTGGTCGCTCTGTCTGGGTTGATGAGCACATTGGTTGTAGGGACAGGCTGATCGATATTGACTAGGTGTCATGAATGTAAAGCAAATCTAGTGTGTAGATGCGCCATGTACAAGTGAGAGGACCTGACCACATGTTCAAAAAGTTGTGTTTGCCCAGTCTGGTCCACCTGTTAGCAGATCTAATTGATGTGACCATGTTCAATGTAGTGAGGAGATGGCAGAAGTAGCATCTTGTAGTAGGCCTTGTATAGTACTACTACTACTAATAATAATATCAGATTCCTATGTAGCGCTCCATTCCTGCTCTACAGCTTTAGTGCTCATATTTATACCCCTGATCATTAGGGGTTTGTCCATCCCACACATTTTTCAGTGCTCATTTCTTTCTGGTCAAGGTGCTCAATAATCCTCGAGTGGGATGGGGTACTGAAAGAATCTGGCTGGGATTTGAACTTCTGATCATGAGTCCTATGCTCTACCACCTGAGCTAATATGATTCCCATGATGAATGTTTGATACACTTCATCAGGACCAATGCCTGGTGTCTGGTTCCTACTGCTACAATGAACCGTACCAAGTTGAAGAGTTCTGCGAAAACTGTTACGATGAACAGTCTTACCCACTGATCTTGTAGTATAATTCAGAAATAAAACTGGATGATTATGGTATGTATGCATCATAGCACGTCAATGGTACATGTAATAGGAGGGTATGGTTATGACTAGTTTCATGAGTTACCTTATGATCATGATCTGAACAATTACGATGATGACAAAATTGTTACGATTTAACAGCAGTATTAGAATAAATTCAAAATTAGAAATGTGTGTTTGAGTGTAAGGCTATTGCGATCGTAGTATACTGTAAATATATTTATGCACCACTCACTATTGAAAAATGGTAAATAAATTGTAATGAATGTATTCATTGAATTCTCTGCTTTTTCGTACCTGGACAAAACTCTCATATGTGTGTGTTACAACCTCTTGATAGACAGTAAGATGGATGGAGCTTTGTAGGTAAGCATCAGTTCCGTATAGGTGGCTGTACATGACGAAATGCACTCATGTTTTTCAAATGTGGGCGTATAGGAATGAAAGGAGGAATATATGCTACAAGATGCAAACAAACATGCAGGCTTCCCAGAAGAAAGTGGAAACCGATAAAATTGTGCTTGCGATGCTATAGAGACCTGACGTGAAGATCCGAGTATGTCGAGATGGGATACAGTCTGGAGTGGTGAAAAGAAATGACTGGAATTGAACCCTTGATCTTGGTTGGCTGATTTTCTGAAATATTTCACAGCTGGAGGCACGGAGAGATTGGCGCTTGTTGATATGGTCAATGCAGTGCCCACTCTAATCATTCGTCAGGGTACCTTTAGACGTTACAATATTGAGTTTAGCAATATATTGTATTGTGTCTTGAATTATCAACTCACATGGGACATATAAATCAGGGTAGAATGGGAAACTGTTGTATGTTGAAGAAAGTAAGAAGAACATTACCAAATTTCCGGTTGGTCGTTTTCAATATCTTATTATCATCTAAGGTCCAATGTTATGGCCACGGCCATTTTGACCCTCTTCTGGAAATCTGCCAAATGATTCTCCTAGAGTTGGAACCTGATGATCATGAAAGTTGGTAATTACAATGCTACATATAGGGGGTCCAGGGATTCAAGGTCCAAAGTCGTCTGGTGGCAGGGATTCAAGGTTGTCTGGTTCTGGAAAATGTGCCAAATTCTTCGCCTCCTAGAGTTCGAATCTGATGATCATGAAAGTTGGTCATTATTATCCGGTACCAATGCTACATATATTCAGTTCAGAGATTTAGAGTCCAAGGTCATCTGGTGGGCCATTTTGTGAATATATGTCAAATGCTTCTCCTTTCAAAGTTCGGATTTGATGATCATGAAAGTTGGTCATTATTATCGGTACGTACCAATACTACATATATGGTGTTCAAGGATTTAGGGTCCGAGGTCTTCTGGTAGACCATCTAGACCATTTTGTGAAAATATGTCAAATGCTTTTCCTCGTGAAGTTTGAATGCGATCATCAACGCTCAGTTATGGTGTCCCCCAAGGGCTGGTGATTGGCCCTATTCTATTCAACATTTACACCCAGCCACTAGACATCATACGTGGTCACCGGGAAGCCTTTAATTCTTACGCTGATGATACTCAACGGTGTGCTACCTTCAATCCCAATCAACCAAGTGCTGCCCAAAACGCGTTGCAGAAATTACAAAACTGTATTCGTGACATCCATTACTGGATGAACTGCAACAAGCTCCAGTTCAACACCGAAAAAATCGAGTTTTTCGTTGCGGGTACTAGTCAAAGCCTTTAGAAACCTTCAACCGAATCTGGTAGTAGGTGGCAGCCAGCTAGTAACATACGGAATTCAGGAGTCAAATTTGATTCACATTTGTCGATGGGAAGGCATATAAATGGCCTCGTATCGTCGGGGAATTGCCAGCTTCGCGATATTCGTCGCATCTGCCGTTTTCTAGACCAGGACACACGCCATCTTGTCGTGTCCAGCCATCTATTACTGTCCAGCTTGGACTACGGAAATGCCCTACTCTATTGTGACCTCAATCGATTGCAGGCACTTCAGAACAGAGCGGCAAAACTCATACTTTCTGCTGCGAGGCTGGATAGTCCATTGCCGCTCCTTAGGAAATTGCACATAGGCTACCAATCAAACAAAGGATCCACTTCGAAGTATGCCTCATGTGTATAAATGTTTGTACAGCCATGGTCCCGAATATCTTGTAGACAACCTGACGCGTAAGAGATCTAGTACCGGACCAGCTGACACGAGTTCGTCCACTGATATGTCCCTTGCTGCTGCTGGCCCCATACTGTGGAACGCTCTACCACGTCACATCAGAGAGGCTCCCACAGTTACAACCCCCAAGAAACTGTCAAAAAATGCCATCTTTTCTGGGACATCATTGTGTTTGTATTTTTCTTTCTTCGATTAAGTCAGCGAAAATGAACGAAGCGTTAAGTCAGCGCTTCGTTCATTTTGGAGTTAGCGCTGTATCATGAAAATTGATCATTATCATTGAGTACCAAAAACCAATAATACAGGGATTCAAGGTCCAAGGTCATCTAGTGTACCATTTGTTGGAAGTATTTCAAATGCTTCACTTCCAAGAGTTTGAATCAGATGGTCATGAAAATGAACTATTATCATTGGGAATCAATGCTACTACATAGAATTAAGGTAAAAGATTGTTCAGTGGCCAAAATGGATGATTCCAGGACCATATGGCAAAATGTTACATGTGGTGTTTTTTAATTTGAGGTCAAAAATTATCTTGGTTAATTTCCTGTAATTCGGTGTGTGACATACTTCACCTCCTACAGCTCAAATCAGATGATCACCGTCACGAAAGTTGTCAGTAGTATTGACACAAATGCCACTTATGGAGCGTTTACGTATTTGAGGTCAAAGGTCATCTAGGGGTCGATTTCAACCCACTGTAATTTCAAGAGTCCTAGGAGCGGAACTTTTCTCCCACTCATGTACAATACACCAATGCGAATTAACAGGTGGGATACTGTGTCATTGGCATTCTTGTTTGATGATCCGTGAATTTTACGGAGTTCGATGTTCGGAAAAGAGAACATCGGTGTTTCCGAATGAATGTGCGTATCGTGCACGTGCGGTTCAACGCGAGTAACTCGATTAGCCTGGCGGTTTCCGACCGGCACTCCTAGCAGGAGAGACGGCTTGAATTCGCACCGCAGGGATCCCCTCGGGAGGCACGCCCATTCAATCGGGGATCAGGAACATCGAACTTCGAAACATCGATCCTCGGGAACATCAAACCTCGGGGACATCGAATCCCGGGGACACAGGAACTGTCATCGGACCTTGGGAACATCGAACCCCGGAAACATCAAAACTTGAGAACATCGATCCCCTGAAACGTTGCCCCATCCAATGAACGCAATCATGTTTCGTGTAGTTCGAATTTAGTTTGAAATTTGGTGTGTTGTACCTATGATGCGGATGAATATCATTGTATATGTTATTTAGTTGTGAAAGGATGAGGAAGGACAAAGGACAAATTCTTCAACGAATTCAATGTTCTGCAAGGCTATTCCACTCATTGGACACGTAGCCTACTCTCTGCGAGGAGAATATCCAACCAGGGGCGTATATACATGAATTTCCAGGGCTATGTGAACAATTTTGAGACCGACAATATTTTTTGAGACCGACACTTATTGATGTACGGCGATGTGTCAAAGGACAGTAGGACGTACAGTTAACAGGTAGTATTTTACCGCATACGTAAATAATAGCCTATAATATAGAGTTATAATTGAATGCGAGTTTTTCCTGAATAAACTCCAGTGTTTACTACCAATCCATTGTGCGACATACACTGTGAACTGTTAGCGACAGTACATGCAGGATCAGAAATCAGAATTGAAATTAATTTAATAGATGTTTCCTCCTTTCATATTTATTTAACTGAGATGCAATGAGTGTCTCGCAACACCTGGCGAATAATGCACAAGTCGATTTGCAAAAAGAAAAAAAATTGTCCCACGAAATTTGCATTGACTTATCGCAGTGATGATATACCGTATGTCCGTATCGATATCGAGACAGTTTCTCTCGTAAGTAACGTCATGCAAACAATAACATCGCTTTTCGCCGGTTGCCACCAGACGACATTATACCTCTGTAAGAGTTACAACATGTTACAGATGTAACTGACAACAAGTGGAATAATATATATCACTGATCAAATTCTAAGCAAAACACAAAAGTGACAGAACAGATACTGATATAGAGATATCTTAACCAGCATATAGGCCTACACACAATCATTCGTGGCCACGGGAGAGTCCCAATGGTACTGGTACTGTGGTAGGCGGCGTAGGCCTACGACCTCCTCCCCATGAGTCATGACCCAACGCAGCTATTTTTTGCACAAATATTTTACAACGTTGTTTCTAGAGCCATAACTTTTAATTAATTGCTAATGGGGAGGGATGATCTCATTTACTAGGGCGGCCCGGCCGTCCCATGAGTCCCAACTTCACCCCCTCCCTGTCCCAGCTCCCCCAGGACGAATCTCCCCATTTTCGGTTGTTCCGACTCCCGACGTATAAACCGACTAACTAACCGAGTCTGCATGTATTTGTTTAAATCCCCACAACAAAATGTAAAAACTGTGCGCTCACCTTCGTGCAGTCGTTAGTAGGTCTAATAGTATTCCGTAGATGAACATTTTCAGTAGGGGAACCACGAAATTCTCGAATTAAAGAATCTCTTCTTCAGTAGGCAATCATCATGTTATTCTGAGGCTGCCTCAAACTGTGCAAACCGTGTCAGTCTGTGTGGATATAGCCTATATCAAATACAAGCATGCTGTGGCGAGAAGCAAGAAAGTCCACAATAATGTCATGCCGGTGTCACTCCAGCATTACCATTTTTTTTTATTTCAAGCTACTGACAAAATATAATTTCATGTATATATTCGGTATCAAACCAAAGTGGCAACACTATGACAACGCGTTCATCTTTGCGAAGTTCACACATCTGTGTCGGGTCATATACTTTATGGGGAATTCCGAGCAACGGATCTGGATGAGATGACGCTAATTCAACTATCGACGGTCTCATCGGTGAGTTTGAGCAACCGCCCCAAATTTTGACGGAACAGATCACAGACAGAATAAATTTCTAGGTCAAGTTATAGATCGATTTTGAGACCGACTCATGATTTTCACAGGGGGTGTCACCCCCCCGCCCCAACCCCCTCGCCGTATTTACGCCCCTGGTTCACTGTTCAGCACTCCCATTGGCCTTCAAATACTCACGATATGACATGCGTGTCAAATGTTTCGGAGTAATACTCTGGTCTTTCACTCTATTGATGAACAACCAGAGGGCGGATGCATCAATCCAATCATTATTTCAAATAGGCCAGTATAGCTGTGTTGTATATGGTGTAATATATATCCCTCTGTTTCCACTTTCCATAATTGTGAATAAATATCATTGCAGTTATGGAATTCCTCCGCTTTGATCCACCTTAGTACAATTAATCAGACATTTGGTAATAATTATACTTCAATATCCCAAAACAATCCTAATAACCACGGGCTCACTTCAGCAACCTGAGATTACTCCCCTATACCGACCTCAATCTGACGTGGGTCCAGCGACCGATTGCGCTTGAACCGTCCAAAATATCAAAACTATAAATAGAAATGTCGCGGATTTGGATGCAGCAGTGTAATATATCTCTCAACTGCTGCCTAAAATATTCAGTTTCAAGCTAGGAGAGCGATGCATTTCCCCAGATAAGCCTAATATCGAGACACTATTACTGAATCACTTGAATTGAACTTTGTCGAATAATTTTCTCCAATATCTCGCTCTTATATATCACTCTTGGACTCCATAATAGTTCGATGAGTCGTGACTGGACACCCCCGATCTCCGTGCAGCCTTGGCAGAGGACGAGTCCATTTTGATCAGAGGTTGATTTAGGCTTACATGTACGTGTGAGTATATAGGCTACCATGAGTATACGCAACATGCCATGCAAATTCGGAGGTCACGAAATTGTCCTCGATCGCTGACGTCATCGCCCAGTATAGCGTTTTCACTCATTTCGTGAAATGTCCTCACCGGACAACCAACTTCGAAGGCAGGTTTCTCCGCAACGGCTCACCCGATTTTTACGGGAAAGGTACAGATGAGTATCTGAGAAATTACTCTATAATATATCAAAAATGACAAGCTCCATTTCATGAGGCCTTTGAAGATTGTGGTTCATTCCACAATATTCATCAATGACGTCAACGATTCTGAGTCGTCATTTCGTTCACGTTACCTACATCCTAGCGATCTGTATTGTCGAGTATCGAATACGGTATATCGTTACCATCGTGACTCAATGCAAACCCCGTCCCGATATACCATGGATCGATTGACAAAGGACCCATCCATTATAACGGAAGCGTAGATTATTCGAAGGGGTTTTGCTGAGACGGTTTCACACCTTTTAGCGATTACAAAATGAAACATCTATCTACAATTAATTTCTCACTCGTTACTAATCAACTATTGATGACAATACATTCGCCATGGATACGGTATATCGTCATCATGACGCGTCAGGGCGAAATTCGTCCCAATATACCGTGGACGATATTTCCATGATGCGTAAATGGAATCGTCCATTTCAGCCAGCTCAGCTGCTGCTTTGCTTGCTGAGTTTGTCGATTCTCTTATGAATGCCCTTGGGACACGTAGTAGTGAGGCGAATTCGTCGGGACTTCGTGTCATTGACTCAGACCAAGATCTAATATTTAGGTGATTATTATTGAATAGGTCACTCTCTTTCATGACAAATTTCGAATGGCCTGGTATCCAATGTGGAGATGAGGATATGACTAGCCATCTTCGTTCTATACTTGTACTTTCATGGGGGCGTATGCCACAACGCCCGTAGCTACGCAATTGCCCATATGGCATACACACCAAGTCACACGCCTCAGAGCCTAAACACACGCTCACACGCTCAACCAACCCGATCTCACGCCTTGGCGATCTTTAGAGCAAAAAAAATGAATTTGGTTGAGAAATCTGCTCAAATTCCGATGTGAAATCCACAACTTACGTCTCACATCAAAAGCATGCATTACATACTTGGACTCATGTACACCTATCAGCCTATCAGCCTATAGGCCTACCGTACGCCAAGTCACCACTCCACATGTCATAGCGCCGAATAGGCATAGCATATCGCATTACGTACATGCCTACTCGACTGTTTCGACTCTTAGCATGTTGTAGGCTTGTAGCACATGTCACCGGATAACGTAGACCTTGTGGGTCGTTTCGGCGAGTTTCACCTCCTAATTAATCACTGTAGTTCCCCTTTAATCCCCCCTCT